>JACTOM010000897.1:2163043-2190762 GCA_015832385.1 Elymnias hypermnestra | reverse complement strand
TTACAAGTTTCAATATTTTTCTCTTTTTTACTTCTACATGTGGGAAAACACTCAAATCAAATCAAATCAAAATATTCTTTATTCAAGTAGGCTCAAAAAGCACTTTTGAATCGTCAGTAGTCTGTCCGTTGGTAACAAATCTACCACCGGTTCGGAAAGTTGAATCCGCTGAAAAGAAACCGGCAAGAAACTCAACAGTTACTCCTTTAAATATAGTTTTTTTGTAGGCACAATTTGTTTAGCTTTCATGTGCAATTGGAATCAAGTCCAAACATCTTTGTCGCTTAAATAATCTTCAACATTATAATATGCCTTTTGTAAAAGAATGTTTTTGATATATTTCTTAAACTCATGTGGAGGCAAATCTTATTGAGGTTCTGATTAAAAATGCTCAACCCGACAAATGACTTCTGAATCTTTTTCACTCTAAAATATGGGATTACAAGTCTGTTTTTATTTCTAGTATTAAAATTGTGTATTTCACTTTTTTTACTAAATAAATGTATATTTTAACGGATATATAAGATATTATAAAGAGGAAAAATTTGTATTTTGGTATGTAACGAATAAACTCAAAAAGTACTCGATCGATTTTAATAATACTTTTATCATTAGAAAGCTACATTATCACTGAGTAACATTGGCTATATTTAGTATTAGATTACTATAGAAATTTTTAGAAATTGCTATTAAAACCTAAAGAAATTAGCCATAAAATGTCTTTCATCGCATACGCTGTGAAGAGTATTAATGATAGGACAAAAAAAGTTCGACAATAATAAAGAATATATCCATATCTACAAAAAACTTCGCGAGACTATATGTCTAACTATTGTAGTTACATCACTATAACTACTTTTTTACATTTAACAAATTGATAGAAATGCCGATCAAAATCAGACCGTGTTATTCATACCATTTATAATTTTTTATCTAAATAAATAATGTAATATTCATGACTGTCTCAATACCTGATGATTACTTTTTGAATTATTGAAATCGGATATTTCATTCAAAAGATATCATGAAATTAAAATAAAAATACATGCCGGCGCCGGCCGCCACGCAGCGCATCGAGTGACTAACTCGACGAGAGAGGGGCAGTGCAGGAGAAGGGGGTGCACCATTATGAACTAGGTTACCTTACGCAGTGGACGCAAGCGACATTGAACATTTCCAGTTTTTTTAACACTTAAAAAGTTCTTTTCAGAGCTTCTTAGTTTTAGTATTAGGAATCACACTTTTTCATAATATTTGTCGATTCATGGTCGTTTTAATTATCATGCTTATAACTCAAATATCTGTACCTATTTATGTCTACCCGAGAAACATGAGATCCTAAGTGATATATGGCACGTATTGCTCTTTTTTGTAATTTAAATATGGTTTCAATGTCCGCCTTACCCCATAACAGCATGCCGTAAGACATAATGCCGTAAGACATAATGAAAATAAGCGAAATACACCATTTTGGCAGTTTTATCATCAGTGTATTTTGTAACTTTCCTAATAGTTACTTGCCAGAGTCTTAATATGGGCACCCACTGAAGCCCAGAGTCTAAGGTTATTCCTAAGAATATTGTAGACGCAACTCTCTTCAGGAGACTATCATTTATTTAAAGATCATGAACCCTTTAATTTCCTCTTTATTGTGTAGGCTTATATATTATACATTGGTTTTAATTAATAAACGAAATAAATTAAAAAATATATACACAAATAAAGTTAAACAATAAGCCGCATGCATATTTCTGTCCAACTGCCTCATTGGTCTAGTGGTTAGCATGTTCGACTACAGACATGAGGTCCTGGGTTCGAGTCCCGGGTCGGGCCAATTCAAAAATCAATATTGAGTTTTCTATAAGATTTTCTCAATATTTGCCCGAAGTTGGGAAGTTGGCGGTATGATCCACCCCCGTGCCTCGAAGAGCACGTTAAGCCGGTCGGCCGATCGTTCCTGCGCCTGATCTCTCTCCGGTCGTGTCGGATTCCCGTCACATCGGACTATGAGAGTGAAGGAATAGAGAGGGTGCACTTGTGTACTATGCATGCCAGGACTCGGACCCAGAACCTCATTTCTGTAGTCGAACATGCTAACCGCTAGATCAATAAGGTCACCTGGTAAAATAAATGCGGTAGAGATGAGAGCGTTGAGAAGTATGTGTAGATGAAAACTAAAGAAATAGTGTGATATGAGAACGTTGCGGTATAAAAGAAGACGTAGTGACTAAAATCGAGAAAGGTATGCTTAGATGATTTGGGAATGTAGAGAGAATGAGTGAAAGGAGACTGACAAAAAGTATTTATGAGTCAATAATGAATGCGAAAGTTGGAAAGGGAAGACCAAGGCGAACGTCCATTTTAAATAAGGGCCACGTTAAGGGTACTCTAAACCGACGAACTTGTACGGAATATTTAATAAGAATGGAAGAAGCGAAAGAGATATGCAAGGATCGTGGCAAGTGGAAGGACGTGGTCTCTGCCTACCCCTACGGGAATGAGGCGTGATGCTATGTATGAATGTATGTATAAAAACTACAATAAACTATATACTATAGGGTATATAAAGTATAAGTTCTTGATGTAATATCGAAGAAAATGAAAACGTAATTCCCTATACCATGAGTCACAATTCAATCCGAAGTTATCACACTACTTACAACGTATCACAGCCTGTTAACATAATCAATACCGAAACATTATTGAATGAGCTGGATTTATAGGCCATAAAAGCAGATTGGAGATCACTGGACCACACTTTTACGATAAGCAATCTACTCTGTATGGGCTCGTACGCCTATTTGCGGGCTTTTACAAAGCACAATATGCATTCTCAGACTTTTTATGTCGGCATAAATCTGAGATGAAAAACGACACGACCTGTTGTATGCAAGTAGCCGTGTTATGTGTTGACAGATGAATTTTTAAACCTCACCAACAATTGTAATCTACAAATAGGAATAGAAGCTACTTAAATATTAACACCACCGCAGCTTTTTGACGTGAATACGTCTTAAATATCGCATCCATTAAAAAAACCCGATTGCAAAATCGGTCGATAAAGTTTGGTGTTGTAGCTATATATCTATCACTTCTATTCAAAATTCAATTACACCACTGAATAGCTAAAGGATTAAAGAATTTATTACGCTAAATAAGGACTGTAACACATCACGCACAGAGAAAGGGGAAGCGTCGCAATTTTGAAGATCATTCCCCAGTATTACTTTCAACTAAGTGAAGCTATGACGTTTATTAAAGTTACAATCGTCTAAATCTAACGATTCGTCGTCGTCGTCGTCGTCGTCGTCGTCGTCCAAAAGACGACCGTGTTCATAACACAGCTACACCACATTATTTTAATGCTATGGCGATTCGCATCGACAATAAAAACAATCTATCTTTGAAAACCGTCATTTCTATAACTATGGTGGTGTAAATATGTATATACCAAAAAATCGATGTCGTTGGCGTAATGGTGTGAGTACTGTTCTAACAGATTACAGATTTGGTAGCAGAGGTCCTGGATTCAAGGAAAATTTAGGAAATACTGTAAAATTTTCTAATTTATCTGAGTCTAAACTGGTGGGAGGCTTCGGTCGTTTCTTCTTATCAACCTATCAGCAAAGACGTGTCGCCAAGCAAAAAAAATACGTTCACGTACGGTGCTGTGTATAAATCATGAAAGGTAATAATCCATCCATCTTAAACTGTATCATAGCAAAAATGTGACAATTTCAAAGTGTCAATGAGACCTAGCCGCATAAGAAGTAGTTGATTTTGTAAAAGGTAAAAGGATGAATAATGTTTTAGGAGGCTGTGATGTTATATAATTATGTACCAAATTAGATAAAACATCTTAAAACGATAAAGCATGTACATAGGACATTTTATCTCTAAAAACAGATCTCTTCCAGGAGCCTATTGACGTAGGAGAGTACTTAATGAGATGCGTTACAGGCACAAGTATGCGTAACTAAACATAACATACAAAATTTATCAAAGATTACCTAAAAAGAACAAATATTATTCGCTAACGGAGGACTGCCTTCAGAGAAATCTACTTCTAATCAGGATATCATGTTCCGTTTAAGACTGTATCATCATTTATCAACAAGTGCGATCACAACCAAGGGCTTACTTTTCAGAAATAATGAATGTGCGGGTATCATTAAACATCTGGCGGAAGTAAAACTAATTTGGCATATGCTGTATTAAATTCTAAATAATATAATGTCATTTTAAATACATCTCGTAAATAAGTATATTATCATTGTTTCTGAGTTAAATTTAATAAAGTAAACACCCCACAGTCACTTGTAGATAATGACAAATGCATAACTCGCGTAACGCTTAAAGGAAATTTTTCCCAAGTTGGTATTCATAAACATATATTTCCAATTTAATGTAGTGTAAAAGGTTAGAAATAAAGATGTTTTGATTTGAAATCATTGTATTGATACTTACATGGGGTGTGTCATATGAATCTCCATCACAAGCTCCCTGGGGATCTCGAAATAGTCGGGGTCTTTCCCGTTAGCCGACAGCACGAGCGGCAGTATATCCCACGCTGTACGTGTCGGCTTCCAACCCAGTTTCAAGCAAAGCTACAGTGGAATACAATGCATGTTAAATATTTTATTTCCTTATCAATATTTGTTAATATTAGTTTTTCTTGCTCACGGGTTAACGATTAACTTAATCATATTATAGATTCGCAGATAGAAGCACACTAGTAAGGATTGTTTATGCATAAATATAAATAACGTAAGTAGCAGTCTATTGATGTCCTATTGCTGGGCACGAGCCATCTCACTCACAGCTGCTCCAGTGTGGATTGGCACTTATATTGCTTCACTCTCAAAGTCCAATGTTTTGGTAATCCGACACGACCGGAGAGAAACGAGGCGCGGGACCGACAGCTCATTGTGTCCTCCGAAGCACGAGAATGGAGCACTCTGCCAACTTCCTAACTACGGACATCTATTGATAAAATATTCCTCAAGCTCAGGACCTCGTGGCTTTAGCTGAACATGGTGACGATAAAACAAATGACGCAGAACATTATAAATATATTCATATCTAATAAGTTGATTAGAATTGAAAATAGGTAATAAGTTCATAAGTTTCTTTTAATGTAACCCAAATTACTCAAATTGGATATTTCAGAGGGGTTTTCTGGAAGATTCTTCTTTCTAAAGATTTATTCCACTTTCATTAGGGTCGTCCTCCTAATCGCTTTTGGCTACGACGTCTCTGGATTATGGGCTCTGTTCTGCTAGATCTTTTTACCATTTTTGTTTTCATTATTGTTACCATCCATGTTAATTTGGGACTACCATGCCTTTTTTATATAATAAAACATATTAATCGGGTCTCCCGTTGTCTGCTTTTTAGACGTTTCACTAATTGTTTCTTTTGTTATACAAAAGTGTGCCAATAAGTATTTACCTCTGTATTCTGCTTTCTACATAGAATTTTATGCTTGACTATCGATAATTCAGTGTTGAAAGCTATTTAACCAGTGATCATTTTTCACTGACGCAAACGAGTGCATTATGGTTCACAGTTGAAGACATGGACAGACAGATATATTTATTGGTAGAAGTGTCTTCTAGAAGAATTGGAACTAGTTACGATCAAACGCTCAAGTCCAAGTCTAATAAAATTAAATTGTAAACAAATACAATATACTAAATTGGCTCGGGATACAAAATGGTGTCTTCTGCAATTGAAGCGAGTACGCCAGCAAAGCCATGATAAGCTTTAAGTCGGTTCTCATCACAAAAACTTTAAGCTCTACCTTAAGGATGATTACTACGACTGTGTCGAATCTACAATTCTGCCCTACAATTAATTGGCATTGCTTTTGTGCTTTTAAAACCGAAAAGAGTTAACACTGCATTTACGAGTATACATTATAGAAAAAATGTCTGTGTGTTTCAATACAAATTGCATTATTTTATAATCGTCTTGCAATACTGGGGAGAGCGTATAAATCCTTCAATATTTCATTTACTCTGTTTACCTGCTTCTAGTTATTTATGTGTGGTATCAGATTTTGATTGCTCCATTTATTTCATATTGTGATAAATGTAACAGATTTTTTTTAATACCAGCCCTAATCAGACTTGGCCATTTAAATTAACAGTACATAATCAATTGTGGGTTTGCAATTAAAATTAATGTATAATTGATGATATTAGAGAATGACTTATACTCTAAATCTATGAAGTTTTCTCTTCTAAGAGGAACAAACAAAAAACTCAGAGGATGTCCCTGTTTTAATAGTCACCATTGCAATATGATTTTAATGTTGTCTATTAAGATTAAAGCAATTCCCTCCCACGCTTTATTATCGTCCACGTCATCCTTCAAATTATAGAAAGATTTCTCAATTAGCTTTCGATTACCCTCTTCCGGAAGGTTGTCTTTAAATGTTATATTAATTTGTACCTTTTGTTTATTTTTTCATTTAACTGAATGTTAAAGACTATCCATAGTAAAGTCCATAATTTGGTTGTCTTTATTTGCATTACTTGTATGCTTTGTATTGAATTTTTTAATGTTCTATTAGTAGGCAGAGACAACATCCTTCCATTTGCCACGATTCTTGCATATCTCCATCGCTTTTTTCATTCTCATTAAACCTTTCATACAAGATCGCCGATTTAGAGTACTCTTGACTTGGCCCTTATTTAAAATGTCCTGGATTTGATCCAGGAACGTTCGCCTTGGTCTTCCCTTTCCAACTTTCGCATTCACTCTTGACTCATAAATCCTTTTTGTCAGTCTCCTTTCATTCATAAATCCTTTTTGTCAGTCTAACATCTTGGTACCTGTCTCAATTTTAGTCACTACATCTTCTTTTATACCACAACGTTCTCTTATCACACTTTTCTTACTTTGTCACTCATACTTCTCAATGCTCTCACCTCTATCGCATTTACTTTATTTTTGTGATTCTTTTACCATACCCAACTTTCACTACCATACATAAGTGTTGGCACCAACACTCCAGCATGCACAGCCAGTCTGGCCCTTTGAGACACCATCTGGCTATTCATAAAGGCGTGCAGAGCACCATTTACCATATTCCCTGCATTCACTCTCCTTTCAATATCACTTTCACATCTTCCATCTTTTGTAAATTTAGATCCCAAGTATACAAATTCTTTGACCTCTTCCACTTGTTCCCCATCTATCAAAATATTGCCATTCATTATAGATTCACCTCTTTAAAAAAGCTTTTTTCATTTATAGTCTACATGCATATCCCAATAAATGTTATTATGAAGTAAATAGGGGTTTTAGAGCATAGACCAAATTAACTAAGTAAAACTTCATTTAATGAACCGTACATCGGTTTATTTCTGTTAATCATATATTTGACAAACCTCGCTGACATAATGATGAAAGTAATAGCTACGCTAGCTCAAGTTCTGAGTCCGATTCTCTACAGGACAAATTTGGGATCTAATCTGGCTAAGTCTGGAATGGTAGCAGACTTCGGCTATGGAACGTAAAACCAATAAATAGTCAACTTCTTTTCACCCAAGCTTAAGGTAATATGTTAATCATACAGATATATCGCTTCCACTAACAACAGTGATGCACTGGTTTGGTTTAGGTCAGTGATAAATTAGGCTCAATGGGGATTAATAAAAGACAAAACGTTTTGGAACAGGTCACGCATAACTCCAATTTGTCTATGGTCAGAATGTCCTAGAGCATGAAGTAGAATACATAGCTTTGCGAATTTCCTCTTCCATTGTTCAAGAAGAACTTTAAGGGTTACATCCAGGGCTCCAGTGAGTTTTAATACTAAAAAACGATGCTGAAAAAAATTCCTATTTAAATAGTTATAACTTACTTCTGTAAACTCGCAGTGCATAGGATCTCCAAGCACTGTACCATCAGGTTGCTTGTATCCAGCGTAGCTAATCAGCTGACTATTCCATATTCTGTAGTCGTGCTGTCCGTCTGTACGTTGAGGGAATACTGTTATCGCGGACCTGTTGGTATGACCAAGTTTTTATTAACAGGTAGCAAAATCTCCATCGTACTGTATGACTGAATTCCCCCGAAACTGCTAGCAGTTATAGATGTTTGTTTTTATTAATTGAAAAACAATTTAGATTCACAATTTCGGAAGGACAATTCACGGATTTATATCTACTCCTACGGGAATGGGATCTATGCGAATTAATAAGTGGATAACAGCTAGTGTTTATTTATCACTAGCTCATAACGAAATATTCAAAACTGTTGACGGATGATAGGCAGTAAAATAAGACGGAATTCTTACTAAAATTTATCATCAAGAAACTCTCAAATTATTGGCAATTACGTTAATATTTATCTTTCGTTACGTAGACGGTCTGTGAGTGTCACATTTACCCTCGGAATTTTAAAATACGGTGATGACATCACAGGGAATAGTTTAATATTAGATAACTAGCAGACCCGACAGACTTCGTTCTGTTAAAAAAGATTTGGAATGTGGCAGCTTCCAGTTTTACAAATACTAAACATAATACAATCGATTAAATGACACACAGAATCTTTTTTGTTTTGAAACAAAAGATAGCGTAAATAAATGACATCTTTACATAACCTATGAAAGATGAATAACTTTTAAACAAAAGATAGTAGCATAAATGAATGCCATATTTACATAACCTAGAATTGAATTAACACAAAACCGTTGCTATAGACAACGGTCTAATAATTCATGTCACAACCATGTGGATGCGTGGGAGTGCGTGGGTGGATGCGTGGGAGTGCGTGGGTGGAGGGTGCGTTCATAAGCATTGAAGTGACGTTAGACATTTTGCCTGTCTTTGTGTGCTCGAGTTTTTGTACCAGAAACAAATGACTGTCCTCATAATTTTGAAAAAGAAATGGTAAAGGGTTGATGGAATCCAAAAAATGATTAGCCTAAAACCTTCTACAATTAATTCCGCGTCGTATGGTCATGATCTAATGCCGATCGGTCCAGTAGTTTTCAAGTTTATCGATAACAAAGAAAGAGTTGCTTTGATATACTCGTATATAGATAAACTCAGTCAACACATTAACCAAATAGCAAAGTAAGAAGAACTTGTTCAAAATTTGAATTCAGAAAAGATCTTCTGTAATTGTCACCAGTGTCTGATTCATTTTCATTGCAAGATATTAATTTAATAGGACACTTTAGGATACTTTAAAGCTTATTGGATTTACATGAATTGATTGATTAAGAAAACTTTGAACTGTAAACTTACAACTGACTAAATACCTAAAATAAGTAAGTAAATAGGTTAGGCATAGTTCTCCCTATTACGAGAAAGAGATTCTTAACCCACAGGAATCCTACACGCAAATGGATATTAAATCTAGATTAGACTAATGGGAGAAAAGGATTAAGAGCTTAATTAGCTTCAGCAATGGTAGCAACAATGTAGAGCTTTAATAGGCATCATTTTTAAAATACGGTAAGGGGAGTAGAAGCCGTATAACGTCCCATTAGTGGGCAAAATCCTCCTCCCTCATAGAACTAGAGCACAGACCCAATACTTTAATCCAAAATGAATTACTTGCCAACCCCGGAATTGATCTGTGGAGTAATTTTCTTATCCAAAAAACCATAATGGTTTGTGCAATGATTTTGCGGTAAATTGAACACTTTAGCAATTTTACAAAAGTAAAAAATTAAAGTGTTATGGCCATGGCCATTTGTTGAACGTGAATACGTCTCGTAACAGGTAATACGATGTGTTACAGTCCTCACTTAACGTAATCAATTATTTGATCCTTTAGCTATCGAGTGGTGAAATAGAATTGTCGTCTGGAATGGAATGTCGGATGGAGGTGATACATATGTAGCTATAACACCAAACTGTATCCCCTGACTGTTTTAATTTTATTATAGATGCGATTTTAAAGGCGTATTCACGTCAAAATTAAAAGTCATTCTTATGCCATCTAATAACTTCGTAAACTCAAAACATAGAATGACATTTTAAATTTTTTACATGAGATAGGAGGTCTATATCCTGCTGTATGCTGAAAAAAGGTTAAACACTTAAAATTTAATCACTTTTAATTACAAACCTTATGTTTCCTTTGTTTGTGCTGTATTTAATATGGTTGCAAAGCGCTTCGAACATTCCGCTGGTTGTTGTCACTTGGCGGCAATCAAAAACCTACAGAAGAATAAAAAAAATCGTAAGAGTTACTGATAACTATAGCTAACACTCTACTTATTAAATTACTCGCGTAGTTCCCAAATCCATGGAAAATATGGGAAAATATCGACCGTTTATACAGGGTGGGGTAAAAGTCCTGCTACCATTTTGATGGTCTATAACTTTGTTCAAAGAAAAGGCAAGCAGGTTTGGTTTCCATAAAAAGTTTACTTGGTCTTTACATTTAATGAAACATCATCGCATCCACTAAAAAGATCTATGTATTTTTTTGAAAATGACCAATTTGAAGTTACTGTTACTGAGGAAAGATATCAAGACATGATTCGAAGTTTTCTTGGTAAAGTAGCATGGCCACCCAGGGGTATTTTAAAATCATAAATTTATGTTAATGTTGCAGGATGTCATGAAAAATGGGTTAATAATAGGAAATTGCATTCTGGATCACGGTCACTATTTAGCTGATTTATAATTTTCCAATCATAACAAAAACAAATATAAAGACCAAATATTTTTTTATGAATCTATGATGAATGGCAATATTTTGATAGATGGGGACCAAGTGGAAGAGGTGAAAGAATTTGTATACTTGGAATCTAAATTTACAAAAGATGGAACATGTGAAAGTGACATTGAAAGGAGAGTGAATGCAGGGAATATGGTAAATGGTGCTCTGCATGCTTTTATGAATAGCCAGATGGTGTCTCAAAGGGCTAGACTGGCAGTGCATGCTGGAGTGTTGGTGCCAACACTTATGTATGGTAGTGAAAGTTGGGTATGGCAGAAGAATCACAAAAGTAAAATAAATGCGGTAGAGATGAGAGCGTTGAGAAGCATGAGTGGATTAAAACTGAGTGACAGAGTGAGAAATAGTGTGATAAGAGAACGTTGTGGTATAAAAGAAGACGTAGTGACTAAAATTGAAAAAGGTATGCTTAGATGGTTTGGGCATGTAGAGAGAATGAATGAAAGGAGACTGACAAAAAGGATTTATGAGTCAAGAGTGAATGCGAAAGTTGGAAGGGGAAGACCAAGGCGAACGTTCCTGGACCAAATCCAGGACATTTTAAATAAGGGTCAGGTCAAGAGTACTCTAAACCGACGAACTTGTATGAAAGGTTTAATGAGAATGAAAGAAGCGCAGGAGATATGCAAGGATCGTGGCAAGTGGAAGGATGTTGTCTCTGCCTACCCCTATGGGAATGAGGCGTGATGCTATGTATGTATGTATGTACTTTTTTTATGAAAACCAAACCTACTTATATTTTCTTTAAACCAAGTTATAGGCAATCGAAATAGTAGCAGGGCTTTTGCCTCACCATGTATTAAGGAAAGCGTAACTTTGCTTAATTTCAAGTCAATCTCAAATAGTTTTTGCAGCTCTCGTAATGAGTAAGTGGTCGAAAATCGTTTTCGCATTTATAATGTGCACAGTCAATGCCACATCATTTGGATAGTTCAAAGTCTAAAACCGAGGAGAAATAATGTTTGTATTTTTACTGATCAGGGCCCGTAGACAAGCCACTTTTGAAGATTGCTAACACTTAAAAAATGTATGGCAATGACGTTTCATTTTCTCATTCCCATAGAGGTTGGCGGAGACAACGTCCTTCCACTTGCCACGATCCTTGCATATCTCCTTCGCTTCATTCATTCTCATTAAACCTTTCATACAAGTCCGTCAGTTTAGAGTACTCTTGACCTGGCCCTTATTTAAAATCTTCTGGATTAGATCCAGGAACGTTCGCCTTGGTCTTCTCCTTCCAACTCTCGCATTCACTCTTGACTCATAAATCCTTTTTGTTAGTCTCCTTTTATTCATTCTCTCTACATGCCCAAATTATCTAAGAATACTTTTCTAAATTTTAGTCACGACCATAACATCCCACAATGTTCCCTTATCACACTATTTCTTACTTTGTCACTCAGTTTCAATCCACTTATACTTCTCAACGCTATCATCTCTACCACATTTATTTTACTTATGTGATTCTTCTGCCTTGGCACCAACAATCCTGCATGTACTGCTAGTTTGGCCTTTTGAGACACCATCTGACTATTCATAAAGGCGTGCATAGCATCATTTACCATATTTCCTGCATTCATTCTCCTTTCAATATCACTTTCACGTGTTCCATCTTTTGTAAATTTAGATGCCAAGTATACATATCGAAGTATATTTATATCGAAACTTATCGAAAAATGTAATGTCATGCCCATATATTCTTAAGCGTTAGCAATCTTCGAATATGACGTTTTTTAGGGGTGTTTGTTTCGTTATTCACCTACAAATTGAGTAATTTTCAAGTCACCATTTAAATGTAAAAGTTCTAATATAATCGTCTGTTAAACAATTTCAATTCGGATAACTTTATTTTGAACGTTGCAAACGAAATAAACGTTTTATTCACAAAGTTGGACATTGCAAATATTTGTAAAACTGCTGCTGCATTCTAAGTGGATCACGTCCTGAATACTCCAGTAGTTGTTATTACAATACACACAATTGGCACTGCTGCAATTTTAAACAGAAATACACTCTCATTTCGACTTTTATGATCGGAACATTACAGAGTGTATTAAAGAATTGAATTTTAATATTTTTTCGCACATATGCATGAAAGATAATTTTATTTTCCTAAAGAAGAATTATGAATATAAAATATGTAAGTATTTTTATAAATTGGTGAAAATATAACCATAACTGATGGTAATTGCTGGACGTGTCGTAAATAGTTAAGCAACGTGGGAGTTTCCCTCGAAAATGCCACTAAATCCCTAAGATATATAAATAAACAGTATATGGTGGAATATTCTTCGATTAAAGATCTGCAAAAAAGTCAACGCCCATTTAACTACATGCATTTTATCTTCTACAAAACGATTACATATAATGCAGCAATTGCAAAGTTTTTGAAACGTATACACTATTTATCTTTAGAGACTTAAATACGTTAGTTAGCTTTAGCATTTTATGTAAATCTTTTACACTGTTATATTGAAATTAATATCTCAACAGTTATAGCAAAATTAAACAACATACTACCTAAAGAAAATTAATTCAATCACGTTTCTAACACCAAAGACAGGACTATTAATGGCGAGCATAAAAAGGTTAGAGATATCATTTTTGCATGTAAAAACATTGATAAACTTCCCGTTAAAAGTCAAGTATAGTTGCTAATAGATATTACAGAAATCAAATCTTCATTGTTGCAAACACAAAATCATAAAATGTCTTCGTTATCATCAGGAACACTTAAGTAAAGGCTACTAATAATTCCAATCTCAATCTATTACAAATGAAACATTATTATTTCGCCGAAGAATTAATCAGGAATACATTGAGACTGAATTATTTACCACAATTTTGGAAATATTTAACGATTGCACTAAGTCAAATCTATGTCAAGTCTATGTCAAAACATGCGATGTCATGTCATAAAACATGAGAAGTATTAATAAAACTGTCATAAATATTAGTAGACCCAATAAAATTAACAATTCATTTAAATGTCATTGCATTCTAAAGGCAACATTTTTACAAAATAATCTGGAAGACGGTCCAGAGATGTCACTTAATATATTTAAAACTTTTCTTAAAACAAATCTAATTGAAAAGACAAATTTAATTGATCTATGTTCAGCAGTGTACGTCCAGTTGATATTAAGATAAATGGGACCTAGAAAACGTATATCTATTTAACAAAATATATATAAAGACGCATATCTTTTTCTACAAAATCCTGAATAAAAAGACTGATTTACCTTACCTCCTAAGCAAAATCTCTTTAACATTTCCATCTAAGAATACCTTTCTCAATTTTAGTCACTACGTCTTCTTTTATACCAAAAAGTTCTCTTATCACACCATTTCTTACTCTGTAACTCAGTTTTAATTCATTCATCCTTCTCAACGCTCTCTTCTCTACCGCATTTATTTTACTTTTGTGATTCCTCTGCCATACCCAAGTTTCACGACCATACATAAGTGTTGGCACCAACAATACTGCATGCACTGCCAGTTTGGACTTTTGAGATACCATTTGGCTATTCATAAAGGCGTGGAGAGCACCATTTACCATATTCCCTGCATTCACTCTCCTTTCAATATCTCTTTCAGATGTTCCATCTTTGGTGAATTTTGATCTCAAGTATCCAAATTCTTCACCTCTTCCACTTGTTCCACATCTATCAAAATATTGCCAGTCATCATAGATTCACCTCTTTCAAAAAGCATAACTTTCGTTTTGTTTACATTCACTTTCATTCCTTTCTCTTTCAAAGCTTTATTCATAATATTTAAAATCTCCTGTAACTCATTAGCGGATGACGCAAGTATTACTTGATCATCAGCGTAGAGTAAACATTTGATGAATTATTCATTCATTCATAACCCATACATAATTTCTTTTAAATCCCTAATTGACAGATTCACGTCTTTAATAATCTATAAAAACCGATATTAGAGTCTACCTAGAATTGAAATATAAAAATCACTGATAGATTTTAGCAATAAGAAAGCATCATGGTATATTTGAACCTAAGTACTTTAGTTTTGATTTGTTTTTAACTAAGCACTACCTTCATCTGTATCCTTCTATTTAAAAATTCGCAATACATTTAGATAGAACTGATTTCATTCATATTTCTGTCTACTTTAAGCAACAAGGAAGTATTGTCAGTGTAGTAGTATAATAGGGTCATCTCACATTTGTCTTTCACGTGGTATGCTAAATCATTTATATATATTAAGAACAAAAAAGGACCAAGTACTGATCCTTGGGGGACACCCAATTTTTAATGATAGTATATTAGGACCTAAATTCTTTAATTGTTTTAAGTAATCACTAACTGCATCGGTGTCTTCCCAAAAATTCCGAGAAAAAACTTCTTATATTGTTAAGAATTCATTTAATTGATTTCGCTAGTCATCGAAATGTAATCAATTTGCAATATTGATAACGAAATACTAAAATTGATCAAATTTCTGTCTTCCCATTTAACAGAGAGAAATACTTTCACTGCAAATCAGCCAAGCTTTAACCAGATTAGGAGGAGCAATTTATTTAAGCAATGTAATTACTAAATGTAACCGCGAACATCAGGAGGACTTAAAACTCCGTCAAATAATTCCAATGTAAACCCCTAAGGCGGTGACTGGAGCAAATGAATAATTTACTCGCGACGTCGTTACTCCGATGGCCCAATCAGGCGTTAATAAAAAAAACTGATTTCATTTCCCTTCCCTTTCAGTGGCTTTACCGTCTCATTGGTTATTTTGTATTAGAATATAAATGTAAAATTAATTGATTTACGAAAAAATAATGTCATATTATAGCAAAAACGACGCCCCAGCCTTAAAATCAGACTATTTTAACCCTGGAAAATATTTGAAATGATCTTATTATCATCGAGTGCCTTCAAAATTAAATTTGATGGTCATTCGGTAGAAAATTTTTCTAGCTTGAGCAGTCCTGTGCGTAGCTATGACCGGTCTTCTGCAAACCATTGCCAGCTCGGTCTTCCAGATGCTATTTTTCTGGATATCCTGCCCAGAGTTAGGTATTCAAATAGGGATCTCCTCTGAAGATGTCTGAAGAAAGCCACCTTTCTCCGCACTATTGTTGTCATAAACCATTTCGATATAAAGTCTTTAGTTATGTACTAGTCACAGGAGAATATCTCATGAAAGCCTTTTATTCTCGAAATCGAAAGGATTTAAGGTGAGAAATATTATGGGTAGAATTGTAATAGCCCACTATCGAAGAAGTTATTAAAAGTTGTCGCCAAACTTATACTCCTGCAGCTTTATTGACTTAGGTGCCATGTTGGTAATATCTTTTCAAGCTTGTTTCTAAATTTAACAGAAAATGATAAATTATAATAAACAAGAACTATAGAAACTTCTGCGATTGAAAATATAACAACTGGACCGTTGCAAAAGTTTGACGTTCAACATAACGACGCAAAGAAATCTAATGGTAAATGTAATTTAAGTTCCAAAACAGTAATTTTTACAATGCCCCCGTAATGTGACTTATTCCATCAACTTTTCAACCTTAATAGACTCTGTTGTATATTAATGTTCAGTAATGTAACAGTAGCTAAAAGTTTTTCGGCGTCTTTGTTAGAACTACGTCATGAGAACGTGTGAACAGCGCCAACACCAAAAATGGTGCGTAAAAGCATAAAATATAGTAAATATATTAAGTCACCGTAACACTGTAGTTAATGCAACTTTAGGCACGTTAAAATAACGCCCTCAAAATATGACTAATAGTGTCACAACATATATTGTACAACAGAGTAGTGTTCGTCATACTATTTACAACTCAAGACTGGCTGGACCGGTTATAATTATCCTAAATTAATTGGATTCGTCTCAACTCCAAATAATTAAAATATTGGAGTAGTATCCGAACGAAAATATCTAAAAAGTTATTGAAATACATACCAAATACTCAAATGAAAATGTTATCAAAAATATAAGATGCAGCAACTGACAAAGATATATAATAGAGTAACAGGGGCATGTAAAAGCGATATTGAAAGGAAAGTGAATACAGGAAATATTGTAATTGGTGCTCTGCATGCTTTTATGGATAGCCAGATGGTGTCTCAAAGGGCCAGACTGGCTGTGCATGGAGGAGTAAAGTTGGGTATGGTAAAAGAAGCAAAATAAATGCGATAGAGATGAGAGCGTTGAGAAGTATGAGTGGATTGAAACTGTGTGATTAAATAAGAACGTTGTGATATATAAGAAGATGTAGTGATTACAATTGAGAAAGGTATGATTAGATGGTTTGGGCACGTAGAGAAAATGAATGAAAAGAGACTGACATAAAGGATTTATGAGTCAAGAGTGAATGGGAAAGGTGGAGGGGGAAGACCAAGGCGAACATTCCTGGTCATTTTAAATAAGGGCCAGGTCAAGAGTCCTCTAAACCGATGAACTTGTGTGAAAGGAGTAATGAGCATGAAAGAAGCGAAGGAGATATGCAAGGATCGTGGCAAGTGGTTGGACTTTATTTACCCCTATGGGAGTGAGGTTTGATGCAGGTATTTATATATATCTGTCAGGAGCACTCACGGATTCAACACTAAATCTTTAAAACAATTCGCCCGATTGACTTGAAATTAGGCATACGTATTCTTTACGCAATGCAGACACTAACCATGAACGGGTTTCTCTGTATTCCCACGGGATCAGGATATATAAGAATAAAACCATCAATTACAGCGAGATTTGCAAAACTTTGCCCGATGGGCTTAGTATCCGATATACATATGCCAATTGCTACGTAGACTTTAAGATCGCGTTTACCCAAATCCCCACGTTATCGGTTTATATCAGCAACAAATAGGCAGTTGTTAAGCATTCTTTCAAATTTAACATTATCCGTATCTGTATAGAAAAACACCGTCAAGAAATCTGCATATTCCGGGGTATGTGTAGAAAACCCTCCCTCCTATGAGTTAGGAAGCCTATGTCCATAAGTGGAACGTTATCAGGCTGCTACTTCATTACTTTTTCATTCAATAACATTGCAAGAATCATATCCTTGATGGGCATGTCTCATAGTCTCATTGGCTTTACATTAAGCATCTCAACTTATCAATATGTCTTTCTTCATTATGTAGAACTAATCTTGGTATTATTTATAGACTTTCAACCTTATGCTTTTCGAATAGGTATCATAATAAACAACGTGTATTTTGCTGATATCGCTCCGAAACGTCATTTGTTACATGGTGACATAATATTGTAATATGTGGGGACAAATATACCTTGACTAATTACTTCATATTTTATGCGTTCTCTTGTAAAGCAAACACGCAGTTTTGGATTGCTTTGTTGATCTACGGCCTATATTGCATAAGTTGGAACAAAATATGGCCAGAGAATGGTTAATTATGGCACATGAAAATCTGTATTTTACGTATTCAAATTAATCCAACGTGTTAAAGTAAAAGTTTGTTTTATTGAAAATAATTATGTTGATAATTGTTCTAAAAGCTAGCAAGCTAAATAGAACCGGTTAATCAATAAGCTCCAGAAGACCAGGCTTTGATCCAAAGGAGGAAGGAGAATCTCGAGAACCCAGTAACGGGAGAAGACTCTGTGGAGGCAATCCGCCCTCAACTGAAATAATGGCTTTCCAGGTCGCTCTTCTGCGGATTGATGCAGGTTTTGGAAATTTCTTGCAAAGAATTGGGCACTAGGAATCACTGCCATGATTGTAGTACTGCTATCGACTCAGTGCACTACATTTTCACAAAATGTGCAGCCTGTACACCTCAGCGTCACCTAGTCACAGTGATGGTCATCAATCAGCGCGATAACGATTGTAGGCGTGATGTTTTTCAGTGGTGATTCTAAGTTGAAATGGTATCTTGCTGCGAGTACCTGCTTTGGTAGTAGATGTTCCGGGTTCAATCCCCAATAAGGCGAATTTAGGAAATTGCCTTTTTTCGAGTCTGGTCTGATGGGAGGCCTCACCCGTAGTCTTCAGCAACAAAGAAAAGACGGTTACCTTTCAGGACAAATAACCTCAAAGGACCTCACTGACGCCCATGAACCAGTGAGGGAAAAAGCAGTCACGACCGATGGAGGCGAGGTACCAGGTAGAGTCCTACACGCCTTTGTGAACTCTCAATCCGAATCATCCTCTGACGTCCCATTAACGAATGAAGAGTAGAATTTCTTATATCTACGTCTCGTACGGGGTAATGGCTTCAAAATGGTGAGCCTCCTCCCTCCGCCGCATGCAATGTGTTACAGTCATTACCAAGTCATTTCGGATCGAGGTGATAGATGAGTAGCTACATCACCAAACTGTATCCCCCGATTATGTTCATTCGTTTTGTTATTAGCCTCCCTATGGATGCGATTTTAATGACATATTCACGTGTTAAAAAGTCTTCACTAACCACAAGTTGATCGTGTATCTTTGTTTTAGACTATAGATAAATAGATGTTGGGAGTTATTGAGTAATATAGTGGCAATACTCAAAAGCACCAAATGCATTGTTACGAAATGTTATACAATGCGAGGTAACATTAACGAACGGACAATTTTGTCTTATTATCAAAACACCAACTCACATTAACTAACAACTTTTATTCTATCCACTATTTAAATATACACGACTTGCACTATACTAATAATTACTTCACTATTTGAAAATACAATTTAGCGTTACTTCTCTTAAAACAACAACTTCACGAGACACCATCTCGAATGACTTATCTTAACAAAATTGTCCGTGCGTTAATGTAACCTCGCATTGCATAACATATCGTAATGTTGCACTTCTTCTGAGTGGTCACGATCGTCATCAAATAACGGAATAGATTATGATGATCACTCGCCATCTTTTCCTGCTCGAAGTCATTCTGTTGCATTCGTTCAATGAACCTCTATGTGCAGATTTGATGTGGTCGGTCCATCGAGTGGGTGACCTCCCCAGCGGTCTGGTGCCTTCCACTTTCCCTTGAACGACGAGGCGTTCGATGGACTGGTTGGCACGCTGAGTAACGTATCCGAAGAAAGTCAGAATGCGAAATTGTACTAGAGAAAATAGAGGCTGCTTGATGCCGATTTCTTGAAGTTCCAAGCATTCTTCTCCAGCTCCACATTTCAAGAGCATCTATTTTCTGCATTTTTTCCACATCTCTTAGTGTCTCATGGGAAGATAAGTGTCCTTGTTGGTTTCTTCATCTTGTCTATCGCCGTTCTTAGCCATCCTTCGTTTGACTTGGTCAATGTATCCGCCGCTGTTTGATATTAGAGCCCCGAGGTGAATGTAAGACTGAACCACGGCACATTACCTTGGTCTTGCTGCGATTAATTTTTAAACCAAACTCTAGGCTAACTAGTTCCATCCTCGATAGGAGTTCTTCTTGGTGTTGCACACTGATTTTAAACAAGATGGTGTACAAACAGCAATATTGCACAGTTGCCACTATAAAGTAAAACTAAGTAACAGCCCATTAACGTCACACTGCTGGGCTTTTTAGAGCATAGACCCTCCATGCTGCTCCACTACGGATTCGCAGGCATAGTACACAGGTACACTCTCTATGCCTTCACTCTCATAGTCCGATGTGACAGTAATCCGACACAACTAGAGGGAGACCAGGCGCAGGACCGACGGCTTAACGAGCTCTTCGAGGCACGTGGGTGGAGTACACCACCAACTTCCCAACTTCGGGCAAATATTGAGAAAACCTTAATAGAAAACTCAATATTGATTTCTGAATTGGCCCGACGCGGGACTCGAACCCAGGACCTCATGTCTGTAGTTGAACATGCTAACCACTAGACCATAGAGGCAGTCGTTGCCACTTTATTACTCAATAACTCCCAACATCTAACTACACTCAGCGTCAAAAAAATCACACCTTTTGAAATTTTGACTTCAAGCGAATAATACTCTTAACTTATTTATTGTACCCGACCAAAATTAATATCATTTGAAAGCACAATTAATACACTTAAAACGCGTATCGTTCTTTTCTGTAATAACAATAATCACGAAACGATAGAATCATTAAAAAAAAAGTGCTGAAAAGCTCATTAGAGGGTTCACCACTTGTGCCACCTTGGACACGAATAAAAGGGCGGGTGAAAATTAATTATGGGTTGTAGACTGGCCCGTCTGCAGACGCCGCAAATTAGATTCATAAGGATGGCCACGGGATGCCCCTGGTACGTCCGAAATGTCGACCTAGATAGGGACTTAGAACTCCCCGCGATACAGAGTTATTTCAAAGAGCTCTCCGAAAAATATTTTGAGAGAGCCATCAATCATAGGAACCACTAGTGGTTAACGCGTCCTCTTATAGGAACCGTCTCAACGTTCCGCCTAGGAAGAGACGGCCTAAATATGTCCTCAACGACCCCGCCGATACGATAACTATCGACAATCTACCATACCAGGTAGGGACAAACACTTACACAAGCCAACACAGCGACTCCGCCGGCGGAGTCGAGGTCCCCGATTTCTGACGTCACCCGGGCGTGGACTTCACCCACGTTCCCATAACGTCGCTCCAAGCCGAGGGCGTTGCCCCGGAGAGCGAGCCCTTTTCAGGGCTCGCACTCGACATGTGGCGGCCTCCATAAGAGCCCGTCCTCCTTCCGGTTACGCTGTAAAAGCCAGTAGGGCTAAGAGCTAAACACAGTCCGAATAAAAAATAATTATGGGTCATTATCTATCCAGAAATCACGGAAGTCACACCTGAACAGACCAGTAAGACAAAAACCCTTTTTTTTTTTCTTTTTTTTTTCTCGCTGGGAAATGCTTTTATGCACTGACCCCGACCGTGTGTCAGGTGTGTGGGACTCGGCGAACAAGCAGACCTCGCAATACCCACTAAAACCCAGCGGAACCCTCTTCATCCATTAATGAAGCACCAGGGGTTCAACTTTCGCATTCATCCCTGGTGCCCCGAATGAATCCGACCCTGAAAAATGGATACCACGGCAGAAGAAGCAGCTCAAGTGGTAGCACTACTGCAATCAGGACTACGCCAAGTTGATATTGCTTTTATCTATAGTCTAACATTTGAAACTTGTAAAAACAATGTTCGCTTAAATTGACTTTTGCCCTTCTTACCCTAATAGAGTGTCGGAGAAGCTTCGCACATTTTTTCTATCGGATACCTGAAGTATTTCCACTCTCAAAATAAGTAGATAATTGATAATGTTTTTGTAACTGAAGGGGAAATGGAAGTTTTCTTATTAGAGCTGGCAAATTAATTTAGTTAGTTGTTTTAGCTGAGACGATGGAGTGCGAGGTAACCTTTATTTATATACTATCTTAACCCGGCCACGTCCCACGACTGTGATATTACTTATAATTGAAAAATTGAGGTGTATTTTATAAAATTACATTTGAAATTGTTTCAAGCGGGATTTAGAAGAGGAATGGAATGTACGGATTAGGGATTTTCTTTACGCTGCATAATTGAAAAAAGTTAGGCTAAACACCATGAGCTGTGGTCAACGTTATCTACGTATAGGGTGAGCGGTTCTCTGATCCAAGCATTGAAGTCTCTCTATGAGGGTTCTAGTGCTTGTGTCAGAATAAGCGGAGCGTACACGAAGTGGTTTCCTGTCGAAAGAGGTGTTCGACAGGGATGTGTTGCGTCACCATGGCTGTTCAACCTTTTCATGGATAACTGTTTGACAGTTTTAAAAAAAAGTATGTATGGGTTAAGAATGAATGAATTGCTCATCAAATGTTTACTCTACGCTGATGATTAAGTAATACTTTCGTCATCTGCTAATGAGCTACAGGAGATGCTAAATATTATGAATGAAGCTTTGAAAGGGAAAGGAATGAAACTGAATCTAAACAAAACGAAAGTTATGCTCTTTGAAAGAGATCAGTGCAGAGATAAATGCGGTAGAGATGAGAGCGTTGAGAAGTATGAGTGGATTGAAACTGAGTGACAGAGTAAGAAATAGCGTGATAAGAGAACGTTGTGGTATAAAAGAAGACGTAGTGACTAAAATCGAGAAAGGTATGCTGAGATGGTTTGGGCATGTAGAGAGAATAAATGAAAGGAAACTGACAAAAAGGATTTATGAGGCAAGAGTGAAAGCGAAAGTTGGAAGGGGAAGACCGAGGCGAACGTTCACGGACCAATTCCAGGACATTTTAAATAAGGGCCAGGTCAAGAGTACTCTAAACCGACGAACTTGTATGAAAGGTTTAATGAGAATAAAAGAAGCGAAGGAGATATGCAAGGATCCTGGCAAGTGGAAGGATGTTGTCTCTGCATACCTCTATGGGAATGAGGCGTGATGTTATGTATGTATGTATGAAATTGTTGAAGCTTTCGTGTTCAATTATTCGCTTTCAAGTGTGATAGTTGCGCACAGACAACTTCATCAGTGTCATATCAATTTTGAGAAGAAGAAGAAGGCAACTGAGAGTATATCAAACGCTAAAAAGCAAACAAGTAATAACCAGCAAATTTGTTTATAAATAACATCAGGATAATGTTAAAAACGATCTTTAAAACAACAAAATATAAACGTAGTTTCTATAAAATTGTAACTAGTCAATAAATATCAAAGCTATATTTTTCTATGAAATGTTTATATACGTTATAGAGACAATATTACTGTTATTGTATAACGGGAAATTCCAAGCGTCTATGTAAAGTAAAATTGGGCTATTGTGTAAATTTGGATTCGACGGTTCTTATAAACAATTATCCTTATTCGAAACCATATTAAAGTAAATAGAGTACTTCAAACTTTTCTCTATCTGTATGTTTGTCCCGCCTAATCTCTATTCTGCATTAATATATTATGGTAGTTGATTCTGCAGCTCATTAGAGAAAAAGAGAAGGAACAAATTTGGCTAGCATAAAAAAGGTTACAGTGAGGGAACCCTAAAAGATAGAGATATACTGTTATGGATATGTTTTAGATCTTTTAAAGGGGAATAATTCTGTCATACATAACTTTTGGGAAAGTTTAACCGTTTCCGCAGCGCAAGTAGCGGAAGCTTTCAAAAAAGAAAAAACCCTGATTTTGAAACATTAATTATTGGGGCACCGCTTTGATTACTCTCATTGTGATATAGCCTATAGCCTTCCTCGATAAATGGGCTATCTAACACTGAAATAATTTTTCAAATCGATCCAGTAGTTCCTGAGATTAGCGCGTTCAAGCAAACATATATTTGTAGAAACAAAAGTGCTGCAAAAAAACATTCCTTTTGAGAGCTTCCGTTGTTTGCACTGTGTTATCGGTTAAAGTTACGAAAAAATTATGTATTACCGAATTGTTCCTCTTAAGATGTTCTAAGAAAAAGTCCTAGATAGTATATATCTATCTTTTAAGGTTGACTCACTATAACCTTTTTTATGGTAAATGTATTTGTTTCCTCTCGTATGTAACACAGACGAATTTTCACATAATAGCAGAATATATTTAGATCATGAGTAGATTGTAGACAACTAGCAATGTCCCTCGTATTCGCTCACGTGTCAGAGGAGTCTCAAATCGGACTTATTATTATTAACATAAAATTAATATTAATGCATTATTTTCTATAGTATGACATTTCCAAATTCGTTATATCTTTTGAATGGGACGTCCAATTTTAATTCGTTATAAATTCTAGTAGGCTGCATAAAATTAACAACTCATTTAAGGGTAACTGTATACGTTTCTATAATAAACTCCCACAAGACGTTCTAAAGATGTCAATTAATAAATTCAAAGTCTTTGTTAAAAGAAAGTTGATAGAAAAATCGTATTATAAGTTGCAAGATTACCTAGACGATAGAAACGCTTGGGAGTGAACAAATTGCTCTAATTTTAATTAAAATATAGTAAACTAATTTGTTATTGTAATGATGATGGTAAAAAAAAAAACCCGGCTGAGTTTGTTGTGGGTTCTTCTCGGATCAGGGCGCGAAGGAACCCTCGTAACTTTAGATTTTAAGCCGATCTTGAGTACCATCATCAGACGTATATTAGAATCAGAGTGTGGAAAAAAAAATATAATTTGACGATTCAAAAGTGCTAAATACTATATGCCTACTTGAATAAAGACATTTTTGATTTGATTTGATTTGAATAATTCAAAAATTATTTTACTTAATTATAACAAAATCTTTATTAATTATTATTTTATTTATTAACTAGCAATGCCGCGCAGTTTCAGCCGCGTAGATACCGATCTCGTGGCAAAGTAAACTACTCGTAAGTCGGTCTTATTTTCTTAGATTGACATTTTTAAATTATATGTCAGAGAATAAGAGAGAAGGAAAGCATAAAACATAGGGGCTTAAGGTTCTCCGCCAACATCGTCATTAATGGCATCCATAATCACATTAATTTCCATACTGTGGGCGTTGGTACAATGAAACACTTTTATTAATTAACTCAGATTATAATGTCTAATCACTTAATGTTCACGATAACTATTTACACAAAAACGCGACAGGTTCAATAGTCGACCTCTCTGGCGGACCGTCACCCGAGAACTACCGAGAGACGCGCGCCGGACTGCCACTTTTTGACGCTGCCCCACGCCGATAGATATGTGGCGCCAGCAATCCACAGACTATTGCACTCCGACATATATATCTTTTGAATGGAATGTCCGATTTTAATAATTTAAAGAGTATTTTACAGGTATTGAAACGGTCTTAAATAATATAATTAACAAAATATTTATTAATCATTATTTAAACAGGAAAGCGTGAAACGTAGGGGCGTAAGGTTCTCCGCTGACATCGTCATTAATGGCATCCATAATCACATCAATTTCAATAATTTGAGCGTTGGTGGGTAATGTTGGTGCAATCAAACACTTTATTAATTAACTCAGATTATAATGTCCAATCACTTTAAGTTCCCGATAATAATTTACACAAAAACATTAACAATAATAGCTAAGAACGCGACAGGCTCAATAGTCGACCGCTCTGGCTACCGAGAAACGTACTGGACTGCCACTTATTGACTCTGCCCCACGCCGATAGATATAAGGCGCCAGCAATCCACAGACTATTGCACTCCGACATATATATCTTTTGAATGGAATGTCCGATTTTATTAATTTAAAAAATATTTTATAGGTAATGAAGCGAACTTTAATTAAATATCATTTAATAAGATAATAATTAATATAGAGGTATGAATAATGGTTTGATTATTGTCGGCACTTTTATCAACTTTTAAAATGTAAAAAAGTAGTTATAGTGGCATAACTATAGTAGTTAGACATGTGGTATTCTAGATTTTTTTGTAGATATTAAGGCGTTCTATAATATTGTAGAACATTATTTTGTTCTATCATCAATAGTTTCCACAGTGCACGCGATGACAGGTTTTTTGTGACTAATTTTTTCACACCTTAGGTTACATTAATTCATTTTCATTAGGGAACCCTATTTTCTTTTCTGAGAAAGTAATTTTTGTGTGAATACGTTACAAAAACACAAATGTTTTCTCTATATAATATTGCTTTAGATATGTAATCACACAATTTCAACAAGCCCTTAAATCTAATACAAAGTATGCATATTTAATCACACATTGTTTGCAATCTTACTTAAGATAAAGCTGTATGGCTTTGTACAATGTATTTAGTATTTACTTGTGTTTGCTCACAAAATACAAAATGTAACAACTATTGTTTGTAATTTGAGCCCGTTGTTTGCCTTTAGATTGATTGTTTGAACAGTTTCAAACTGAATAGAGGTTTTGACAAACATTGTTACTTATTAAAGAAATCTAGACTATTAAAACTGTCATTAAAAAGGACAATTTAAGTATCAGCTTCTTTAATTCAACAATATTTAGTTACAGACTGCATTTCTATTATCGTTCCCCTAATTTTATTTTTAAACATTCATCAAATATATTACTGATACATTCCTTAAAACTATCTCCTGAAATATTAATCCGATTGACTTGAAATTTGTCATGGTTATTCCTATAGCAATGTAGACGCACATTAAGAACGGTGTTTTCTTATATCCATGCGTAATCAGGATATATAATTAAAAAACTATCAGTTTCTGGGAAATCTTCAAAACTGTTTTGCCCATGGACTTTAAATTCGATATACGTATTATTTTCGTGATAAAGACACTCACTAAGAACGGGTTCTCTTCATTGCCACCGGATACATATTTATTGGTGATAAGCGTTATGAAAAAGTGAACCATTTTTGAGTTATCGTAATTTTTAACTTTTTTCATAATAAGTCAGAATTGCGACTAAAAATGTTTAATACAGAAATTGTATCAATTTAATTCTCATTATCTCTTCTGACATTCAAAAACGATAAAACACTGGTCATTTTTCAATATTAAAACAATAGTTATCGGACGAAATACAAAATTGGGAGACGAAAAACGACATGATTGAATTTCGATATATTTCCACGAGATCGAGAACAACACGTGTAACATCGCGGGAGACAGCTTATATTACAAATAAGGTAGGTAGGTAAGCAGCCCATTAATCTCCCACTGCTGGGCACAGACCTCCTCACTCATAGGAGTGAGAAGGTTTTTTACAAATCACAAAAAAACACTATTTAATTTAATTTAATTTGGGGAGATAACTAATATCTTTTGCGCTACCATCAATTATACCTGCTTATAAAACTCCCCACGCGAAAAGTAACCAACAATAACAGTCGACGTTAAAAGAACGAATACAAACGGAAGTTTTATTAAGCTTCAGACAATTTCCGGAACACCAATAAACCTAAAACAGCACCTGTATACGTTTTACTGATATAATAACAAAGACTTCAGCATACATATACATACATTACAAAGCATCACGCCTGTTACGCAAGCCCCTGCTACCGCGGTCCGCGCCTAGTGACAGAGCGCGTCGGCACGAGGCGCAAACGCAGCAGTTTACGCCGGTGACGCAAATCCAGGTCGCCTAGCCCGCGAGCCCCCGCGAGCTCACGGCACTTAGAGATCTTACATCGATCGTTTAGGACGTAGTTTTAATTAGATATAGTTTTTTT
>JACTOM010000897.1:2100250-2153680 GCA_015832385.1 Elymnias hypermnestra | reverse complement strand
GCAATTGAAACAGCTAATGTGAGCTACAGACGCCATCATATTGAGCTTGGCTTTATGGAATGCCTTTCGTTTTATCCCCACTCCGCGATTGGTTGTAATGCGACATGCGATAGATGTACGACAAAATTTGAGCTAATATCAATAAGGTTTCATTTTAAAAAGACATCCTGTGTTTTTATGAAAGAAAGATGCAATTGAAACAGCTACTGTGAGCTACAGACGCCATCATATTGAGCTAGCTCTAAGCTATGATTAAACTGAGCGCTTTTCTCTTTACCCCCACTTTCTGTTCGGCTGTAATGCGACAGACGGACAAAAATATAACTGAACTACGTGTAAATGTACGGCAAATAAGATTTTACTAACCAAAAGAACTACTGATTTTATTTGACCATCTGAAAGACGATTTAAAAATCGTTATCTCGTAGGATATAGAGGAATTTTGTCACCCCTCTGTAATTCAATTTATTAAGGAGCATTTGACTCATTAGTCGGTGAAATCTGTTGAAAGCTTTTCACCGAGCTTTTTGTTTGAATGTTTTTCAAATGTTTTTATATTGGACACTATTTCTGGCACGCATTTTCGTCAGCATCATCGTCAGATTGAAATAAAAAAATGGCTGTTTTTTGGAATTGTTTCTATATAAAATATATGTTACAGTCCTTAATTAGCGTCATAAATTCTTTGATTCTTTAGCTATCCATTGGTGTAATTGTATTTTGGATAAAGGTGATAGATATGTAGCTACAACACCAAACTCTGTCCCCTGATTTTGTTATCATTCGTTTTTTTGAATTGCCTCTCTCGAACTCAACCAGGACACCAGGGACGAAGTTTCCCCTGGGCTTTAGTAGGTTTTGCGAGGCTTCCTTTCCGTGTCCCATACTCCTGACCCACGGGGTTTGTGTATACATGTAAATGTGATTACCAGTAAAAAAAGGGGTGGGCATGCAGTAACAAATCCCCATCTGCATCAATGCCTGTAGTTGAGCCGAGTGGAGGTGGCAACACAAGTGTATGCAAATTAAGAGGATGGGTGATATTCTATTCTTTGAACCTCTATAGTTCTTTTCTTGGTTAATAATATAGAAGAAATTCATGGAGGACTTCCTTCAATATTTTTAACTAAAAAGAGACGACGACGACGATCTCTCTCCGCTTTCCCGTTTTGCTCAAGCAATAAAAAGGGTTTGGCACGTAGCAACAAACCACCTTCTTCATTAAAAGATACCTATAGCTCAGCCTTGTGCAGGTGGCAACACAAGTATCTGCAGCCAGAAAGGTAAGGTGGTGTTCTATTTTTTGAACCGTTTGTTGGCTCCATGTCATCTTATCTTGCAGCAATTTTGGTTGCCTGGAAAAGATCGCTATATCAGCGATGAGAACGCAATTGTACGCCTAAATATGTTTGTCTTGATTGTATTATTTTTAGTTATTAGGTATACAATAAAGAGTATTGCATTGTACGGCAAATCAAACACCACAATAACTACAAGTTCAACTAAACTTGGATCATTAATAGTCTCATATTTTTTGGACGCTTGGAAATGCATTTATACACCCTGACTAGTGTGGGTCTCGCTGAGGGGGAGACCTCGCAATACCCACTCGAACCTAGCGGAACCCTCTTCATCCGGGGAGCGCTCGCACACTCCTCTCTGATATCCCGGATGAATGAGAAATATACGCCACCCGGAATCCGGCCTTCGTCGGCGGTGAGAGGAAGGATTAAATGCTTTTTCTCTCTCTCTCTTTCGTGGCTCTCTTTCAGCGAGATAACCGTGTCACAGAAGAGGGCCATTCCCACCCAGCATCTCTCACTGGAGATCATCGCGCCTACATTGCTCTCCGACGAAAGATCCGCGCTAATCAGCGATACCAGAAGGTGGGGTCAACAAGTCAACAGCGGCACTACACTCATGACAGGCCGGTAGATCTTCACGGCTAATTCAATGCAGGAACAGCCGTGTCTGTTTAGAACTTACACCAGTCTGAAAAAGAGCGAACCTTACTCCTGAGTGAGGACAGATCGCCTCCACTATGGCCACGCCGCTAGGATCATCAATAAAAATCAAAATATGTTATTGGTAACTTTGCCAACCCTGAGTATACGTACAGCTGCGGTATTTAGTTAACTTCAAACAAACCCATTCAAATACAATCACAAATTGTAATTCAAGCGTCCTTTTCAAATGTCAATGTGGAATTTAGTCCTCTTAACTTAGTCAATTAAATCTATGTATGGTAATTGCTAAATATCTATAAATAGCACCTTAAATGCGGTAGATTCTTTAGTCAAGTAGGCTCAAAAAACAATTTTGAATCATCAGTAGACCGCTTAAAAGAAACCGCCAAGAAACTCAGCGGTTAATCCTTTAAATATAGTTTTGTATGTTACAATGTGTTTTGCGTCTCATTTTCTTAGATAGACATTTTTAAATTCGTTATTTCTTTTGAATGGAATGTCCGATTTTAATAATTTAAAAAGTATTTTAAAGGTAATGAAGCGAACTTTAATTAAATATCATTTAATATATTAATAATTAATATAGAGGTATGAAAAATGGTTTGATTATTGTGGACACTTTTATCAACTTTTGAAATGTAAAAAAGTAGTTATAGTGGCATAACTACAGTAGTTGGACATATGGTATTGTTGACTTTTTTGTAGATATTAATACGTTCTATAATACTGAAGAACATTTTTCTGTTCTATCATCAATAGTTTCCGAAGCGCAAGCGATGACAGATTTTTTGGGATTAATTTTTTCACACATTGGGTTACATTAATGCATTTTTCTTAGGGATCCCTATTGCTTTTGAGAAAGTAATATAACCTTTGTCGCTCAATGAAAATGGAGCTTTCTAATAGTGAAATAATTTTTGAAATCGATGCTATAGTTTTTGTGTGAAAACGTTACAAACATACTTAGTTTCCTCTACAATATTAGTGCTTGCTTCCTCGATCTTTCCAGAGCAATTGACCTAGTTTGAAATGATTTCTCCATCCTTTGGCAAAGGAACGGCCAACCAAAAGAACGGCGTGAAATGGGGAAAGCATTTCTCTGAACCATGTGGGTTGGAATGCGGGGTGTGACAGGGGAGATTAACCACGCCTAAGCTCTTCAACCTGTATGTCATTGACCTGATACGGGAGCTCAGTAAGGCGGTCGGGTGCTGGATTGATGGTATCTGTGTAAATAATTTAAGTTACGCAGCGTTACAGCAGGCTCAATAAGAGATTTGCTCAAAACCTGCGAGGAATACGCAGCTAGTCATGGACTTATATATAAGGGGCTAAATGTGAATACCTGGTCTTTGAGGCCCTTGAAAGCATGTTCAACAGGAGCCCCAAATTACCTTGAATGGGGCTCCGCTCAGGAGGGTAAAAAATTTTAAATATCTTCATTGCGTTTCGGAGGATCTCAAAGATCAGGCGGACATAGAGAGGGGGCGCAGAGTATTGGCAGTACGGTGTAATATGCTGGTTGCCAGACCTTCTACGCTGGGAGCCTTTGGACCAATTAGGGTACAGTATAACAACGCGTTCAGAATGCTGTTCGGCCTGCCAAAATTTTGATCGGCATGAACTATGTTTGCAGAGGCAAGGACTAGTGATTTCTTTGCCCTGCAAAGGAAAAGATTGACGTCCTTGATGTCGTTGCGCTCCAGCACGAACTGCATTTTGAGAATGTTAGGTGGAAGGGTGGACACACCATCTTACCACCAGTTCCTCATATATTGGTATAGATGCGTACTGCCTCATTGGTCTAGTGGTTAGCAAGTTCGACTACAGGCATGAGGTCCTGGGTTCGAGTCCCGGTTCGGGCCAATTCAAAAATTAATATTGAGTTTTCTATTAAGATTTTATCAATATTTGCCCGAAGTTAGGAAGTTGGCGGTGTGATCCACCCACGTGCCTCGGAGAGCACGTTAAGCCATCGGTCCTGCGCCTTATCTCTCTCCGGTCGTGTCTGATTCCCGTCACATCGGACTATGAGAGTAAAGGAATAGAGAGTGCACTTGTTGTGTACTATGCCTGCCAATCCGCAGTGGAGCAGCGTGATGGGTCTATGCCCTAAAAACCCTCGCTCCTTGGAGTGAGGAGGCCTGTGCCCAGCAGTGGGACGTTAATGGGCTGCTACTTTTCTGTTCCTTATTGAACTGATATTATAGAAGGAAATATACACGTAAATCGAAATAAAGTCTGATACAGGTACGAGCGTGCTAAATTAAATTTCTTTGTCACTTACCACTAAAAGTATTTACAAATGTTATTAAACCTCATATCTCCCGACTGGGTGGACCGATCTTGATGATTTTTTTAAAATGAAAGGTGGTGCTCGTCATAGGGCCCCATTTAAAATCCAGTTCTGATGATGGCATTCATGAGAAAACCGGATAAGTCTTAAATTTGCGTAAGCATGTGCGCGACAAATGTACGAATAACTAAAGATCACGCCAACCGATTTCGATGATTCTTTTTTTATTAGAAAGGATATATTTCAAGGGTTGGTTTGTGATAGTTTGGTCAGGTTCTGATGATGAAATCCATGAGAAAGTGACGGAACTCTTCAATTCTTAGGAGCAAATCAACGATACTCGGCAGAATCTTCTACAATCTATCCAGATATTTGAGTTGCCGACCGTAACTTCGGTATGGTCAAGTGCTAGTCGTATTTAAATATGAAGATCAATGGAACTCCTCAACGGCTTACAGTAAGAGTGCGATTTTTGGCAAAATCCATAACTGTCTGTAATCAAATGCCAATGACATTACGTTTGTTGCTGCATTGCAATATTTGAAAGGTGACTTATGTGTGAAGCGGTGGTATGAGGGTTTCGGGTTCGACCCCCGGTGTGGCGATATTAATGAAATTTAACTTTGTAAAGTTGTTTCATTTAAACGGTGTTACCTCATATGAGAAACGCGTTTTAGGTGTACATATATTGAGAAAAATTTGTTAGTTTACTTCAGATTCACTAAAAATGAAAAAATAAATATAAATTTTAACAAAAAAAGAACCGCTTTCAAAACAAACTTACAAATACATTGATTTGCTCTAAAAAGTAAGAAATAATTGCGTATTCTTTTATAGCGTTCTTGGTATTGTCAGTGTCAGCCAAGGTCTACATATATAGCTACAGGTGGGAGGAACGCGGGAGCTGCCAAGTGAACACGCGGGAACACCTTCCTTGGCTGACACCGACTCCGAATATAAGAATACGATGAACACTATAAAAGAATACGCAGCTATTTCTTACTTTTTAGAGCATATTAATGTATTTGTAAGTTTGTTTTGAAGGCGGTTCTTTTTTTGTTAAAATTTATATTTATATGAGTTTTATTTTAATAACTTGAGTATTAAAAGTGTTACTTTTCATATTCCTAGTAATAATAAAAGCATTATAAAGAGATCTAGAGAAATTCTCATTTTTTAACCCACTTCAAAAAAAGGAGGAGGTTATCAATTCGTCTGTATTTTTTTTTATGTTTATAACCTCATATCTCTCGACTGGGTGAACCGATTATGATGATTTTTTTTATATGAAAGGTGGTGCTTTACGTAGGGTTCCATTCTTTTTTAAATCCAGTTCTGATGATGGCATCCATAAGAAAACTGGATGAGCCTTAAACTTGCATTAAGCATGTGCTCGAAAAATGGTGAATAACTCACGATCAGTCCAACCGATTTCGATGATTCTGATTTTTATTAGAAAGGATATATTTCACAGATTGTTTGATGAAAGTTTGGTTAGGTTTTGATCATGGGATCCACGACAAAGTAACGGAACTCTCAATTCTTAGGAGCAAATTAAGGATACGCGGCAGAATCTTTTATAAGATCTCCGGATATTTGAGGCACCTACCATAACTTCGGTATGGTTAAATAATTGTCGTAGTTAAATATGATGATCAATGGAACTCCTCAACGGCTTACAGTAAGGGTGCCATTTTTGGCAGAATATATAACTGTCTGTAATCAAATAGCAATGAGCTTATGGTTGTTGCTGCATTGCAATATTTATAAAGTGTATTATGTATAAAGCGGTGGTAGCTGGGGGGGAGGGGGAGTTTGCGTATAGATAAATTTGTTAGTTTACTTCAGATTCACTAAAAATCGAAAAATTTTAACAAAAAAAGAACCGCCTTCGAAGCAATCTTTTAAAAATATATTAAATCGTAAAAAATAATTGCGTATTCTTTTTTAGAGTTCTTCGTATTCTTATAATTGGAGTCGGTGTCAGCCAAAGTACCTACACATAGACTGTTCAGTTTTTGTTAAAATTTTTATGTATTTATTATCCAAAGCGCAAATCGTTTACAAATAGTATTTTAATACCAAAATAACCCCAATGTAGTTTATACTCAACATCTACATTCCTATTATTAACACGCTTTGTTACAGTCTGCTTGTTACATGTTGTTTCTCTCACTTCAACAAAGGCAGTAGCCGTAAGGAAGGAGCAAGACAAATGTACAACAACTGCGTTCAGATTTCCGTACAAATGAACTGGGGTCTTTCGGGTACCCCCGTTAAGATCACGTGTAATTTTTTTACTCTTAAAGTGAATATGGTTAATAAAATTGTTTTAAAAGCTTAGCTATACTCTTTGTTATAACAAAATATACTTATGTATTCCATTTTTATAAAGCTTAAGTGGTTGTTTATTTAAAAATCGATAATCTCAGAAACTAGTGGATGGAATTGATTTTTTTTAATTTGTATAGCCTATTTATCTAGGAGGGCTATAAGTTTATAACATCACGTTATGGACAATAGAAGCAGAGTATCAAACAAAAATACAGCAAAAACTGGGAGAAATTACTCCTATTAAAAGCTCTCGATGCGTTTGCTGCGTAAACTATTAAAGTTAGGCAATAATCATGTATGACGGATTTATTTATCTTGAAAAGTTCTATAAAAAGCTTTTCATAGCACGTATCTATCTTTTAAGGTTTACTCACTATAAGCTTTTTATAATAATCAAACCGGTTCTCTCTTTCGTAGGTAATCCAGGCGATGTTACGCGTGAAAGTTAGTATATTATATACCTGAATCTATTTATTAGCTATTTTTTTTGTATTTTAAATATATATTTTTTAAAAACTCAAAATGTTTTTAGTGTTATTAATGTTTAAAGAGCTGCAGTTGGCTTTACTTCAATTTGCTACATTATGCATGTTGCCTTAGAGATCTTCACGCAAATGTATGTTTTTTATAAATTAGAGATTATCCGGCATGTTTTGCAATGTATATTTTACAAATAGCAGAAGTTCCTGTAAAAGAAACTTGCATATATTGCGAGCAATTTGACGATGAGTATACCTATATACTCACCACTCTTGGACACGATGTATTGTACAAACGATCATACAAATACTCCCTAGATTCCATATTCCTCAACACTAAAGGCTTAGTTACTTTACGCAAGTGTTTTTTATCGTCCTTTATCACTTCATTAACTTCTTCCACTTGTTTTTTAACGCCATTTTGATTAACATCACTTAAAACAAGATGGTCGATTGGACATTTCATTTCATCACCGATATTAGGGAAAAGGTTCACTTTTTCCACCATTCCATTGGCGATAACTGTTTCTGTATTATTCAAGACACCTGGAGCCATATTTTCATTAAAAAATACTGACAAAATTGAAGTATTTACGACTGTTTGTTTATATAAATCAGTTTTGAAGTTATGTTACGAGGCTTACACGCAATCGCGACGAACTAGTCACATGTAGGTGTCACCGTTGTATTTATAACAGTTTTATCGTCTTTGGCGTGTATTACATTGTTTTTTTAATATTTACAAACAAAGATTTAGATCTTTTCTTGGGTCAAATATCAGTTTTAGATGATAGCTTATGTTTTTAATGATTCAATCTACAAATCACTCTTTAATAGCTCATGAAACGAAAAGGGTAACAACTAACGATTAACTTGGAAAAAGCCTTTCCATTTTGGGTGAGGGGGATTTAGGCTTTGGCTTATCATACTGCAGGTTAGAAGGCTTCACAAACAACAATTAACCACGATTTCTTCCAGTTCCTATGCAGCTTTCCTCACGATGTTTTCATTTCAACAATGAATCCACAATTAGGCTCGTAACAACTAACGTTTAACTTGGAAAGAGCTTTTCCATTTTGGTTGAAAGGGATTTAGGCTTTGGCTTATTAAACTGCAGGTTAGAAGGCTTTACAAACAACAATTAACCATGGTTTCTTCCAGTTCCTATGCAGCTTACCTCACGATGTTTTCATTTCAACAATCAATCCACAATTAGGCTCGTAACAACTAACGTTTAACTTGGAAAGAGCTTTTCCATTTTGGTTGAAAGGGATTTAGGCTTTGGCTTATCATACTGCAGGTTAGAAGGCTTCACAAACAACAATTAACAATGATTTCTTCCAGTTCTTATGCAGCTTACCGCACGATGTTTTCATTTCAACAATTAGGGTACGTAAGTATTATAAACAGAAGTTAGTGCAGCGAATTTAGAAATTGAACCCAGAGCTTTTTAATAAGATCCACATTAATTGGTTTCTTAAATCCACGCAGTCACAGAACCAGATAGACTTTAACTCGTAAGATTTTGGGTATTGTCTCTAAATAAAATGGTGAAAGATTGTGATATAAAGTATTAAATATGCTACAGAAATCAATCTCATACCTTCAAGAGCGAAAAAAACAATTTGTATCGAACAAAATGAAAGTTTTCGCCCGACTCACTTTCGCCAATGAAAATAATGATATTTTATATTTGGGCCCAAGGCAAGGGTCGGCTTCATAGATATATGAAAGGATAGACTGGTCAAGTTTTGACGATCTTGCTGGTACAAAATTAGAAACTCTCATTCGGTCTCATCTGGGACTTAAGAAAGGAATGCATAAGTATACTAACAGATGAATAGTCCAATGGGCTGATGATGGTTTGCATATGTTAAATGGGGAGCCAAATTTAACCAAGCTTGTCTAGAATGTGAAGTATACCGCTGGGTTTTGGCGGGTATTCTGTTTAGCAAGCCCCACTCTCATAGCCGAAGGTATAATCTCTGAGAATAAGAGGTTAAATCTTTGAATACATTTAAAAACTCATCAAAAGTCCTCTCCTTATCTACCTAAGAACCAACTGTATTCATGTTTGTTTTCGTATGTATTTGTATTATACATTTTAGACACCACCTACCCTTTATCGTTACAAAATACCTCTAACCTTAAGGTTGCCTGTCAGGAATGATTAAGTTATTGTACATATTTCATGTATTGCATGTGGTGTATCATAAAGAGTATTCACTCTCTCTGTAAATTTCATTTTGTGCGTAAATGGATTTCCCAGTGAAAAAAAAACACTAACTGATGAAGAAGGTTCTGCTGGGTTTATTACCACGTTTCCTCTTTCGCTGAATCCCACTCTCCTTACTTTTCTGTCCAGGTATGTAATAGGACGCAGTATTACGCACCTAGGGTCGAAAGTACTACATCGCCGCCCGTGTGATAATTGAAGTGAATCAAGTGATTTACATGATGATGCAGCAAAACAAATTGCCAAATATTTTAACATACAAAACAAGCGCGTCTCAGAAATAACACGATAAAGGGTACTAATAATTATTAATTTTAACAATTTTTTTTTTTTTGAGAATTATTAAAAAATAAATAAATAGGATTTTCATAATAAAAGGTCGATATCTAAACTAAAATATTCTTTACTTCCAGTAAACTCTTTTTCTCGATGACACCGGTTCACAACCTACAGACTAGATGGAGAAGAATCCGGCAAGAAACTCCACAGTCTTTTACTCTTTTTTTTATCCATGTTATATTTAATATAAATTATAGTAAAATACATCATCAACATCCATTATCAATAAATATAAAAACAAATAGCACACAATTATCATTATTACATATTAAAAAGGCATCAGTTTTAATTTAAAGAAATACACTTAGCTTTGTATCGCAGAGCAGCCCTTTTTCTGACACCACTAACTTAAAATACAATAATTCGTAGCTAACGTTGATTAAAAGCTCAACTCTCGGTCAACTTTTATGACTGTTTATACATTTGTCGGTAATAATGCCATTAGCACAAACCACCAATGGCAGCTTTGGCGCCAAATATATTTCTTAATTATCATATTTATTAAGAAATTACCATTCCCCGTTAGTATTTAATAGTTACAATTAATATAATTTCAGTAATTCTAATCGTTTATAAAACACTAAATGATAATATCCCAAATTGGCATCATTTACAATGTTTACAAATTCACCAATGGGGACGATATTGTGAAGGCCATTCTTTTCGTGAAGGTCATTCTTTCTAAGAATACGATTTAGTCAAATGACGAACCGCATCCTTTATTTAAAATGTTATTCTATTTGAAATATATCATAAATTATTTTATATATATGTCGGAGAATAAGAGAGAACGGAGAAGCATAAAGCACAGGAGCGTAGGGTTCTCCGCCGACATTGTTATCAATTGGATCCATTATTTAATTTCTTATTCTGTGGGCGTTCGTGGGTAATGTTGGTGCAATCAAACACTTTATTAATTAACTCGGATTATAATGTTCAATCACTTTATGTTCCCGATATCAATTTACACAAACTCATTAACACTAATAGCTAGGAACGCGACAGTTCCAACAGTAGAGTGCTCCGGTCGAGCGCCACTCGACATCTGCCGAGAGACTCCCGCCCGACTGCCACCATTGACTCTGTCCACGCCGATAGATGGCGCCAGCGTTCCACAGACATCTGCCCTCCGACATATATATAGATATATTATTTAATATATACAATCACGCGCATGCGTACAAAATTTGAAACATTCACATTAAATTACGCATTTATTTATTTGGAAAGCAATGTAGCACTTTCGTCAGTCAAAATAGCGCCGAAAGTACGAACTTTCACTACAGGCATGATGATAATGCCATTTGCCAGCGATGAAAGCAGAAAAATTTGGAAATAGTATTTTAACATTGTCTAAGTCTGGATTGAACTTATTAGGACATCAATTAAATAACAAATATTACAAATTCATACCATTGCGTTCATTTAATATATTACGTATCATTACCCTGTTTATGTATATTTTAAGCAGTTTTGCTTGCCTGCTGTTTTAACGCCAATTGTACTGTATTGTGTATATTTATGTCTTAAATTTGTTATGTATTGGGTGTACATTAAAGGGTTTATTGTATTGTATATCAAAAAGGAATGATTGAGTGATCTTCGTATGTCTCACTAGTAGATTGAAAGGGTTCCGCTGAGTTTTGAGCTGTAAATTTTGATGCAGGAGGTAATGGACAGGAAACAGGAAGGTGCAGCAGATGCCCCTGTCTTTTTGGCATGCTGAATGCCTTCTTGAATCAATTTCATCCGGGAGTAACAGTGCAAATGCGTTAGGCAGCCTCTGATACCTTTATGTCAGGTTGAGGAGAGTAGTGCTGGGTTTAACTAGGTATTCTAACGTAGCTGGAGTGGCCCACAGTCTCTCTTGGCAGGGATGGGAAAAATATCCCAAAAATTTCCTGATTCGCAGTAAATATCTATCTATCTTTGTAGATCTATGGCCAGCTTTGACTATAACATTACATTATCATCCTCAAAGTGATTGTTTCCTAGTTATGTCCAACACATGAAAGAGATTGATTGATTTATCTCTAACAGCATAAGGGGATCTTTTGAGGGTCTCGCTGTGGACCTGACTTCTATCTCTGTTAGGGCAAGTCTAGTAGATTGTATTCAAATGCCTTTCCGGGGATAGAATAGTGGATATCTGTTAGCAAATAACTCTATAAATTCATTAGTTAATGCCTATATATCACATCTACTTCAATTTCTACTTTCATACGTATTTATTTATTTAAGGTCTTTCCCTTGTTAAGCAGTCCTAATCAAAAGGTGCCTTAAAAGACTGATTCTAGATCGATTTTAGGTATAAATGATCCAATTTTACCTACAAAAGGTTTTTAATCCAATGTGTGGGTCGATGTTTTAAAATTTGATCGGAAAGTATGTCATTTCCCATGAGTATAATAAATTTATTTAAAGCGAAACAGTTTTGACCGCGTTTCAATTATGAGAAAACTGAATATGCTCATGAGATTTAATATTTTTTAACTTAATATTAGCTTAAAAATATATAAAAGATAATAATATCAAGATATAGTGTATAATTAATAGATTATTATAACAAATTTACAGCATTCAACATGACCATTTTTTTTGAAAAGGTAAAATGTTTGTTGAGAGATTTCCTTAAAGGATAGACAAACGCCATTTGAGACTTTTTCGTACATATATAAAAGAGGAATATTCCAACATAGATTGTTTTTTTATATTTCTAAGGGATTAGGCAGCTTTTTCAATGAAAGCTTCCAAGCGGGTGCATTTTGTCATAACCCTTCCAACAATTATAGTTTTATTTCAACCGTTTTACATAAAATTTTGACAAATAATATATCAAAACTTTCCTTATAAAATGCTTTATCTATGGATATAAATTTGTTAAATTTTAATTCGTAATTTTAGACTTTATCGTGGACAAACACTCAGGCACACTTTTTTGTGTGACAGTTCCAACAATGATCATTTTCTTTCAAGAGGTTTATACAAACCCTTTACAAATTATAAACTTTAACCTTCCTTATATGTCACTCTATTTATTGGTTAAAACTTTATGTAAATCCAATAAGAAGATTTTGAGTATATCGCGAATAAACACGTGGGAAGAAGCGGCATACTTCTAATACCTTCATAAAGTTTTTCCAAAATTTTCTAATACCCCTGCTGAAAAAAATCAACATATCTAAAACAATGAAAATAAAAATACTTCTGTTTGTTTAGGTTTTCTTTCTTATTTGACTATCACTAGGTAAATATTGATGGAGCAAATATACATAAGTGCTATCGAAGAATACGCGGTGCCCCTTATCGGATGTGTAGACCGCAGTCATGTGCTGTATGAATAATATTTGCTCAGAATAATCATAACTCAGCTTCCATCTTATGATATTTGCCTGAATCTTTACTATATCAAAGTCTTTAATCAAAAAATATGATACAACTCCAATGTCTACCGGTTTATCAAAGATTCTACTCAAAAAAGTTGTTGTAATAATGTTATTTATATAAAAAACGAGTATTTATATAAGGCTGGACCGATTTCAATGATTCTTTGTGTTCTGTTAGTTATAGTCAGGAAAAGGTTCGTATGAAAGAAAAAGTTAACAAAGTTACGTCAAACAACAGAAATTTTAAGTAAACTTAAACACCATAGTGGCTTTTCTAATGTAACCTCCTTAGTGCTTTTGACAATATAACCTTATTTGATGCAACCTCATGACGTTTGACATAATTGTCAGCGATTGACAGATGCATGTGTCAAATGGTAGTGTGTGTAAAGTGTTTTGTATTGATTTAAGGTATTGTTTATATATAATTTTAATAAAGCATTACCATTCTGCACTCTTTCCTTATATCTTTATATATAAAAGCAACTTTTTTTTTGTTATCGATTAACTTGAAAACTACTGGACCGATCGGCATGAGACCATGATCATTCGAGGCGGAATTAATTGTAGAAGGTTTTAGGCTATTCATTTTTTTATTTCCATCAACCCTTTACCATTTTTTTTTCAAATTCATGTGGATAGTCATTTGTTTCTGCTACGAAGCGCACAAAGTCCGGCAAAATGTCTAACGTCACTTCAATGCTTCTAAACGCGTTTCCACACATCCTCCCACGCATTCACTCACGCACTTCTACACATCCACCCACGCACTGCCACGCATCCACCCACGCACTTCCACGCATCTACCCACGCATCCACAAGGTTATGACATGAATTATTAGACCGTCTATAGCAACGGTTTTGTTAATTCATTTCTAGGTTATGTAAATATTTTGACATTTGTTTTTTTTTAATGTTCGTTGAAGTCCAAGGATTGTTTTGAATGATCCTAAAAACATCCCTTTTCTGTTTGCCATACAAACGTTTTGTAACTAAAATGTAGAGTCAATTTGACCTTTATTGCTATTCAATAAAGTTCATAATAAATTGCAAGTATTTACTGTTGTCTAAGCAAGAGTCAATTTGCACTTTCTTACCGCTGCGCAAAGTTCAAAATCAATTGAATTGTCACAAAATAGAAGAGCTTCAGATCATTAGTACTGCTGACAGAACGAAGTCTGTCGGGTCTGCTAGTAAACTATAAGATCGTGAAATTTCATAGTCCTTCCTCCGCGCAATTTTCTTGAAAAGAGTTATAAAGTTTTTCCTTCACATATTAATGCAATTTTCTAAATTGCTATCGAGGATTGAACCCAGGCGATTGTCTGTGCTTTCAAATCAAAACTACTAAACCGATTTGAATGGAATTTGGTAAACAGATAGTCTAGAGGCTGAGAAAGGATATGGACTACTTTTCAATTTAAAAAAATTGTTGTAAGATAATGAAGTGTCCTTATTTTTTAAAGATAGAAGTTTGAAGCTTATTTTCTAGTCTGTTGCTACGATATAAATATAAAGGACATTCAAAGTTTGTAAAAGTTTAACCCTCAAGTGTGTAAAATCTTCACTTATTATAAATGTGAAATTAAGTTTGACGATTAAAAAAATTTAGTACACGGATAGTCTAAAGCCTGTGGAAAGTGAATAACCCTTAGATTGCGGACTTGAAGTAAAATGATCGTGTCAACTACTAGTTGACATGACACGATAGTTCTGTCTGAACTCATACAAACAGAAATATATGCATCTCTTTCTTTTATCATAATAATGTGTATCATCTATTTCTCTTCTCGGCAACTGTTGTAATAACAAAAAATAAATCAGTTACAAAGTGACCGATACTGTGGTATTTTATGAACTCTGAGTGTTTATTAGTAATTATTTGTGTTTTTGATTGTATAAGTGATGCGAATAACAATGAAAACCTTCGAGATAAGTTTTAATTACTAAGATACGAGCCTATAAAAAAAAGACAGACTTTTTCACCATTTCAAAGTTTACTACAACATTACGCTACACCGGAGTCTTATTTTAATAAAAAAAAGATAAAATTGTATAGTTTAACTATTAGGAAACATTAATCATAAGATTTAGCTATCTTTAATAAACATTTAAGCCTCAATAGCCACTGTAAGGTCATTCGACCCGTGGGGCAATCGACGCAAAACGTCCGTGAGGAGCGGGGCATGTGACGGTTATTACCGTTAAAAAGCGCGGTCGCACAATCTCATTTAAGTATTTATTCGTATCTTATTTGTTATAGAATTAGCCTGAGTTATTAAATAAGCTGCCCAAAAGCTCTATTTCGTGAAGTAAGTAAGAAAATATGATTGTAAATTTCCATCACATCTTTGTGGATGTACTATCATCATATTTCATAGTCTAAGATGGTTTTTCATTATGATTTATGTTTAACATTATAGTAATGTGTTGTAAAATACTATGTAAAGCTTTATTCCTAGCCACTGAGTATTAATAAAAAACTTAATCGTGTGTGAAAGCTCAATAAACCATAAGCGTTCAACCATAGACAGAACAAAGATTCGCATCGACCTTTTGTGCTTACTTATTAGTAACAAAGCTACAATTAAAAATGAAATAATATCTATATATCCTTATATATAACACAAAGCCTTCTACCGTATCTATATCTGTCTTTTCGACATAAACTCAATACTCCCATAGGGGTAGGCAGAGACAACATCCTTCCACTTGCCACGATCCTTGCATATCTCCCTCGCTTCTTTCCCTCTCATTAAACCCTTCATACAAGTTCGTCGGTTTAGAGTACTCTTAACCTGGCCTTTATTTAAAATGTCCTGGATTTGGTCCAGGAACGTTCGCCTTGGTCTTCCCCTTCCAACTTTCGCATTCACTCTTGACTCATAAATCCTTTTTGTCAGTCTCCTTTCATTCATTCTCTCTACATGCCCAAACCATCTAAGCATACCTTTCTCAATTTTAGTCACTACGTCTTCTTTTATACCACAACGTTCTCTTATCACACTATTTCTTACTCTGTCACTCAGTTTTAATCCACTCATGCTTCTCAACGCTCTCATCTCTACCGCATTTATTTTACTTTTGTGATTCTTCTGCCATACCCAACTTTCACTACCATACATAAGTGTTGGCACCAACACTCCAGCATGCACTGCCAGTCTAGCCCTTTGAGACACCATCTGGCTATTCATAAAAGCATACAGAGCACCATTTACCATATTCCCTGCATTCACTCTCCTTTCAATATCACTTTCACATGTTCCATATTTTGTAAATTTAGATCCCAAGTAAACAAATTCTTTCACCTCTTCCACTTGTTCACCATCTATCAAAATATTGCCATTCATCGTAGATTCATCCCTTTCAAAGAGCATAAGTTTCGTTTTGTTTACATTCACTTTCATTCCTTTCCCTTTCAAAGCTTCATTCATTTATTCATTCATTCTACTAAAGTAATTTTCATGTGGTGTTCACCACTAGATATATGACGGTTTATTTATGTATTATTTGAATAAGATCTATATACCTTTACATATAATAAAACAAAGCCCTCTGTTGCATCTATTTGTCTGTCTTTTTAACTTAAACTCAAAAACTACAATCACAAAGTTTTCACCATTCGATAGAAAAAGGTTTTAGTTAAATATTATTTGAATAAGATCTCTATATCTTTAAATATAATATATTAAGAGAAAGCCATCTGTCGCATTTATCTGTCTGTGTCCATAAACTCAAAAACCACTAAACGGATTTTCATGCAGTTTTCACCAATAGATATATAAAGGTTTATTTGTGTTTTATTGACATAAGATTTATATATTTTTACCTATAATAAAACAAAGCCCTAGATCGTATCTATCTGTATGTCTTTTTGTCATAAACTCAAAACCCACTTAACAAACTTTCAGTCCAATAGATATATGGAAGTTTATTTACGTATTATTTATATAAGATGTATTCCTCTTATAACTTTATATATTATAAAACAAAGCCATCCGCTGCGTCTATCTTTAAGCAATTAACTCGGAAACCACTTAACAGATTTTCAAGCAGTTTTCTTTAATAGACAGAGGGATTCATGAGAAAGGTTTGAGTATATAATTTGTTAAGGTTTTTCAAAAATAAATCGAAACATAACGTTATTGAATGTGTTAGAAAAAATCACGCAACGCAAGAGTTTTCATTAAGAACGCCGCCTAATCCCTTATAGATATATCAAAATAATGTATAGTGAAGATATAGTTCTTTAAAAGATCTATAAAAAAGTTCTTATGACCATATATCTAACTTTTAAAATTAACCCATTATATCCCTTTTATCTTTTAAGACAATGGTCACATACAATGCGGCACTTAGAAAGTTATACAGACGGATACAGTATTAATTCTCATCAAATTAAAAATATTAGTTATCTTAAGCATTTCATATACTTTATTATAATCATTTACACTATATAATTTCAATAAATATCTTAGGATATATGTGAAATATACTTAATACGCGCGAAAACAATTCAACTCGCATGATAAGTCATTCCCGCACCTTCACTGCTGCCTATTATCTCTGTGTTATCCGATAGTAATCAGGCAGAAGTTATCAATGTTGATATAAAAAAAATATTATACAAAAAATCCATATAAAATAATGAAACATTTTTATTTTATTGTAAAAGTTGAGCTTCTATTTCAAATCCAGGGGTAAAGTGTACTTCTTAAAGTATTTTAATAATTTATTATCAAATCTCTCGTAGAAGGGACTTTTCGTAATAAATAATAAAATGTATCTTTCATATTTCAAATTTTTATTGTTATAGTAATTATTTTCCGCAAAATCGTCTGTCTAGAATTAATGAATGAAATACCTAGTAATTTACTAACAAATATAATATAATGAGAGCTTTCAATAAAAAGTGCGTGTGATAGTATATATAAAATAATATACGTAAAATAATATACGTAAAATAATTTATGATATATTTCAAATAGAATAACATTTTAAATAAAGGATACGGTTCGTCATTTGACTAATTCGTATTCTTAGACAGAATGACCTTCACAATATCGTTCCCATTGGTGAATTTGTAAACATTGTAAATGATGCCAATTTGGGATATTATCATTTAGTGTTTTATAAACGATTAGAATTACTTAACTTATATTAATTGTAACTATTACATACTAACGGGGAATGGTAGTTTCTTAATAAATAAGATAATTAAGAAATATATTTGGCGCCAAACGCTGCCATTGGTGGTTTGTGCTAATGGCAAAGGTATAAATAGTCATAAAAGTTGGCCGAGAGTTGAGTTTTTAATCAACGTTAGCTACGAATTATTGTATATTAAGTTAGTGGTGTCAGAAAAAGGGCTGCTCTGCGATACAAAGCTAAGTGTATTTCTTTAAATTAAAACTGATGTCTTTTTAATATGTAATATCGATAATTGTGTGATATTTGTTTTAATATTTAATGATAATGTTTGTTGATGATGTATTTTACTGTAATTTATGTTAAATATAACATGGATAAAAACAAAAGAGTAAAAGACTATGGAGTTTCTTGCCGGATTCTTCTTCATCTAGTCTAGATGGAAATTAAATAATGGATCCAACTAATAACGATGTCGGCGGAGAACCCTACGCTCCTGTGTTTTATGCTTCTCCGTTCTCTCTTATTCTCCGACATATATATAAAATAATTTATGATATATTTCAAATAGAATAACATTTTAAATAAAGGATACGGTTCGTCATTTGACTAAATCGTATTCTTAGAAAGAATGACCTTCACGAAAAGAATGGCCTTCACAATATCGTTCCCATTGGTGAATTTGTACATATTGTAAATAATGCCAATTTGGGATATTATTATTTAGTTTTATAAACGATTAGAATTACTTAAACTATTTTAATTGTAACTATTAAAAACTAACAGGGAGTAGACTTTTCTCAATAAATAAGATAAATAAGAAATGTATTTACTTACTTTTTTTTCTCTCATTGGTGTTTTGCCGTAATAGCCTCATTAGTTGGAAAGCTATTAATAGCCGTCGAAGTTAGTTGAGAGCGGAGTTTTTAATCAACGTTTGCTACGAGTTATTGTTTTTTAAGTTAGTTGTCATAAAAAGGGCTGCTCTGCGATACAAAGCTCAGTGTATTTCTTTAAATTAAAACTGATGTCTTTTTAATATGTAATAATGATAATTGTGTGATATTTCTTTGTATATTTAATGATAATGGATGTCGATGACGTATTTTACTGTAATTTACATTAAATATAACATGGATAAAAACAAAAGAGTAAAAGACTATGGAGTTTCTTGCCGGATTCTTCTCCATCTAGGTTGTGAACCGGTGGTAGTCATTGACAAAAAGAGTTTACTGGAAGTAAATAATATTTTAGTTTGGATATCGACCTTTTTTTATGAAAATCCTATTTATTTATTTTTTAATGATTTTCAAAAAATAGTTAAAATTAATAATTATTACTAACCTTTTATCGAGTTAAACTTCTGACACGTGCGTGCAAAGTACACATATCAGAAGTGAAAGTTCTATGTCAGACATTTAGATATTCTCCACAAATCGCACCCTTACTGCAAGCCGCTGAGGAGTTCCATTGATCATCATATTTAACTACGACAATCGCTGAACCATACCGACGTTACGGTAGGTGACTCTAATATCCAGATAGCCTCTAATAGATTCTGCCGAATATCGTCAACTTGTTCCTAAGAATTGAAGAGTTCCGTTACTTAGTCATGAATCCCATGATCAAAACCTAACCAAACTATCATCAAACATCCCATGAAGTATATCCTTTCCAATAAAAACGAATCATAGAAATCGGTCGGAGTAATCTTAAGTTATTCATTCATTTCTCGCGGACATGAAAATTTAAGACTCATACGAATTTCTTATGGATGCTATCGTCAAAACTAAACTTTAAAAAATAGGACCATACGACAAGCACCACCTTTCATCAGCAAAAAGAATCATTGAAATCGGTTCAACCTGTCGGAAGATATGGTATGGTAACAAACATAAAAAAACGCTGCACATCCTTCGTGACGTTAATTACGCGGTTACTAATTTTACCCTCATGTGCCTTAAAAAGTTTCACGTCAATAAAAACCAAGGATTGGCAACCTTTTCTTATAGCAGTACCATGAATGTTCCCAATAGCGGATGTGGCCACTGTGGAGGCGATCCGTCGTCACCTGGAACAATGGCTTTCCAGGAGGAACGGGACGCTTTCCTGGTGCAGATTTTGACCGGGCATGGCTGCTTTGGAAAGTTCTTAAACCAAATTGGCCGGCAGGAGTCGCCTGCTTGCCACGAGTGTGGTGTAGCTATCGACTCAGCACATCACACTGTAGCAGAATGGGGACCTCAGCGGCACCACTTGGTGGCGCTGATAGGCGAAGAACTCTCGCTTGAGAGCATTGTAGGCGCGATGCTGTCAAATGAAAGATGTTGGGCGGAAGTGGCCCTCTTCTGCGAGACTGTAATCTCGCTAAAGGAGGCCCACGAGCGAGATAGAAAGAATACAGTAGATGCTCCCTCTCATCGTCGAAGGAGGCGGAGATTGTTAGCGCACCTGCTCCCACCTCCATGAATCCTCAGTCGGACACATCTGGGGCACCAGGGAAGAATGCGCAAGCTGAACCTCTGGTGTCTCACTTACGGATGAAGAGGGTTCCGCTGGGTTTTAGTGGGTATTGTGAAGTCTTCTCCCTCGCTGAGTCCCACACTCCTGACCCATTCTGGTCAGGATAAGTGCGTAAAAGCATTTCCTAGCGCAAAAAAGAAAAAAAAAGTACCATAAATGTTATAAGAATTAATTTTACCATTTTTAACCACTGCAGCATAGGGGCTTATGGGCCGCATGTTGTCGATCCCTGATATATTCATCAATATCGGTCTATGATATCACTAGCCATGAGGTATAAAAAGAGTCTCTAGCGCTGTATGAGTGCTTCGAGTTCCGACAGAGAAAATCTAACTGACCTGGTGGTTTTAGTCGCAGCTTATTAATACTATAAAGAAATACAGGCATTCCCATTCAATGAAGTCACCAGTTCGAATCCTAGAGAAGAACTAAGTTTCGCTATAAAAACTTCACCTTCAGGTCTTCTAATTTAGAGCTGCAGGTCACACAAAGGCATTTCATGATATGTTTAAAGCCGATACAGAAACTCATTCTCACAAGGATATTGGAAGAAAGATCTGACTAGATAGTGGAACACTGTTTCAATCCCAGACAATGATTAGTCTCACTTTATAATCTACACCTTCAGTTTTTCTAATTTAATTTGAAGGTCACACAAAGCCATTCCGCGATGTCTTTAAAGCGGATACTACAGTACTTTGGACATATCGCATGAAAACCCACAGATAACCTAGAGAAGCTCCAGATACATGGAAGGCAAGAGACACAGAACTATGGTCAATAGTGGAAAAGCTAGATGCAAAAACCAGTCAGGCCATACACATAGCTACCGATGGGCAAAGATGGCATAACCTATTACGTATGGTTCATCTTGATGCTGAACATTAAACTACGATCAGCGAATGAGGATTATGCTTTTCTTTATGGGTTAATTTCATGAGGATGTGTAGCCTATTATTTCCGCTGAGAAATGCTTTTACGCACCCCTGCCACCAGGAAAAGGAGCGTGAGACTTATTAGCTTGGCTAGAATGCCCATTAAAGCCCACACCCTCATCAACCTGAATTGTGGGAGTCAGTGGCTCTTTTACGCATTCCCCCCTGTTACTCTCACGTGCAATCGACAAAATGGGGCTACCGGTGGAGGCTGGAAGCGTTCATAAAGATGCCTTCCACCCAGCCTTCTCCTTCGAAGGGAAGGGACATCAGCAGCACCTTTCCTTTCTTTATTCATTGCCATATTTTACAATATGGCAGCCTCACACTCTTTCCTATGAGTATGGAAACCTTTATCCAGCATTTTGACGTCAATTAGCTGTTACGTATTTATATTTAATCCAGTTATATGATATCCTACTGTAAATCAAATCCCCAGAGATAGCTCTAGTATTAATGCGTTTGCCGCTTCTGAGATATTAACAGCTCCATCACGAGTCGGCCGCGTCCTAATTAATATTTCAGGAGCATTCCAAAGACGGCCAACGTAAAAGGTAGATAGATAAATTCTTTATTTCACGCAAATATCGGACGTAAATTATAATCCTCTCTAAGGGCTCTTCATGCTACCTATAGTAGGGTTCCAAGAGAGTCGCTAAGACAAAAAATTAGAACGTTGAAAAAAAGACTGGTTTATTGTGTACACATATTTAAAATACTTGTTGTACGTACATAAAAATATTGATTTTTTCAAGAAAAAGTAAGTTTACCCCACAAAACATAAGGTTGTAAAATTGTTCAATAACAAACTTCCAGAAGATCTTGTGGAAATGTCACTTAATCGATGTAATCCTTTATTTCAAGATCGGTACTCTCCAGTGAAGGTGGAAGCGAAGAAGAACGCAAATGGCCAAAACTGTTTTGAGCAAATTAACACATACATACATACATACATACATACATACATGCGTACATAGCATCACGCCTCTTTCCCATAGGAGTAGGGAGAGACAACGTCCTTCCACTTGCCACGATCCTTGCATATCTCCTTCGCTTCTTACATTCTCATTAAACCTTTCATACAAGTTCGTCGGTTTAGAGTACTCTTGACCTGGCCGTTATTTAAAATGTCCTGGATTTGGTCCAGGAACGTTCGCCTCGGTCTTCCCCTTCCAACTTTCGCATTCACTCTTGACTCATAAATCCTTTTTGTCAGTCTCCTTTCATTCATTCTCTCTACATGCCCAAACCATCTAAGCATACCTTTCTCAATTTTAGTCACTACGTCTTCTTTTATACCACAACGTTCTCTTATCACACTATTTCTCACTCTGTCACTCAGATTTAGTCCACTCATGCTTCTCAACGCTTTCATCCCTACCGAATTATATCTAAAGCGCAAACCTTACCAGGATATTACCACTTATTTGGCAAAATCAAAATAACTCAAATTGCACCAAGAATAATCTTGTCTGGACCTTGATCTTTTCCATTTTCTTTTACCCCACTGAATTATGAACTATTTGGGCAATGAATCGAAACTAGATAAACTCTTTAGAGATATGGTGCTGGAGAGTGGTGTATCGCATGTTGTGGACTGCCAAGCCAAGCCGAGTTAGCTGGGACCCAATAATTGTCTTGTATACTTTGGTTACATTACAGCCAAACAACCTAGAAAACTTACTAGAGGTAAGATCGAAGGTAGGAGACCCCCTATTTTCCCCTCGGGCATGTCTATACGCACCCCAATCAGACAAGCTCTAATCGGGAGTATGGCTCTCACTGGCAATAAGCCTGAATACCTAAATACCCACTAATACACAGTGATACCCACCCTATTCTTTTTTGGAGTACCATAGGATCGATAGATATAATCTACACTGGTGTTTCGGATGATTCCCGCTGGGAAACTTAGGTAGGAGGCTGACACAGTGGTGCAAGTACTCGCTTTGCTAGAAGATTCGGTCCTGAATTCAACCCCTGGTAGAACAGAATTAGGAAATTGCATTTTCTAGTTTGTCTAAATCTGGAATCCAGCAACGAAGTACCACCAAGCAAAGAGATTTGTCTTCAGAAACGATGCTGTGCAGAAACGTTAATAGATAAATTGCCTCTTACCAGATTACCGCGCTTCCATCTCAGATTGTTTCATCTCTTGCCATCAGGTATGATCACAGTCAAATGATAACATTTCAGTAATAAAAAAGGCTAGTGTTTTTATAGTATTTTTATTTGCTTAAAGCATAATTTGCAGACATGATTACAACGCGGAAACTATTGTACTAAGTGAATATTTTTCATTTCGCATATCTCTCTGAAAGTAGGACAGAATGTATCCAAAAAGCGGAATGAATGAGTTACATTTTTACCCTAGGATTGTAAGTAATTGGAATGGAAATGCATACTAATTATGTGGAATTACAACACAAATTTTACTTCAAAGTAGAAAATTTAAATAATTTAGATCACAGATGAATAAAATGTATGTGGGATATATAGATCCATCATAGCATAGCAACAAGGTTGTCCACTACTGCTACCAAGGAGAAATCTACTATTTTGGTCATATCGCCCGAAGTCAGCTAGATCACCCGGAGAAACTGGTTGTGGTAGGAAGATTCGAAGGTAAAACACTAAGGGTTCGGTCATCTACTCGTTAGTCTAACAAAAAAAATAACGAGACTAGCGCTTCCAACAGCCCTAAAAAAGCCAGAATAGAGAAAATTAGAAACAGCTCGTCCACGCAGTGACTAAGACATATCAGAACAGGCAGGACCTTCGGCAAAGAAGAATACGTGATGATGATGATATTGACTATACTTTTGCCAAATAGAACTTTAGTTTCCGGAACGCCAGCGTCATCTATCGGCGGTAGACAGAGTCAATGAGTCACAGACCGGCGGCGTTCTCGACACTTCTCGAGTAACAATCCGAAATCGACTATTGAAACTGTCGCGAATTCCTATTATTGTAGTAAATATATTAGTAAAACAAATAAAAACAAACTTGTAATGCCATATTTTAGACTGAAGAAGTTTCCGAAATCATTTGTCAGGTTGAGCATACGCATTTTTAATAAGACACCCGTATCACTTCTGGGTTTGCCTCCACATAGTTTTAAGATATATTATTTAAGCGACAGAGATGTATGGACTTGATTCCATTTGCTCAACAATCTACAAAAACTATGCCTCAAGGAGTAACCGTTAAGTTTCTTGTCGGTTTATTCTCAGCGGAATCAACTTTCCGAACCGGTGGTAGATTTGTTATCAACGGACAGACTACTGACGATTCAAAAGTGCTTTTTTGCCTACTTGAATAAAGAATATTTTGATTTTGAAAATGTGTTTGTGTAATTTGATATCGGAAACATTGATTGGACATTATAATTTGAGGTAATAAAGTGTTTGATTGCACCAACATTACCCACCGACGCCCACATTTTGGAGGTTGAACTATGGACCCCACTAATGACGATGTCGGGGGAAATCAATGCTTTCTCTGACATATACATAAAGTTTTTCTCCTCTAAGAATCATATTTGATTTATATAACTAAATAAAGAGAGGATATTTAGATAAAGACCAAATATATTGTCATAAATTTACTTATCAATAATATTGGACTGCCTCATTGGTCTAGTGGTTAGCATGTTCGACTACAGACATGAGGTCCTGGGTTCGAGTCTCGTGTCGGGCCAATTCAAATATCAATATTGAGTTTTCTATTAAGATTTTCTCAATATTTGCCCGAAGTTGGGAAGTTGGCGGTATGATCCACCCCTGTGCCTCGGACAGCACGTTAAGTCGTCGGTCCTGCACTTGATCTCTCACCGGTCGTGTCGAATTGCCGTCACGTCGGATTATGAGAGTGAAGGAACAGAGAGTACTATGCCTGCCAATCCGCAGTCGAGCAGCGTGGTGAGTCTATGCTCTAAAAACCCTCTCTCATATGAGTGAGGAAGCCCGTACCCAGCAGTGGGACGTTAATGGGCTGCTTAAAAAAAAAGAAAACGAAAAATCAATAATATTTAATTGTATTTGAAAAATATACACGCGCCCCTAAAGCGTTTACTTGCTGAAACACTAACGTTTGTCAGCCGCATTTGAAAATAGATACGTCGTTCTGGCGCCAAATTACTCTATCCTTCGAATAGTCCCTGAACCGATTAAACGTTGTTTTGTTATATTTAAAAGAGAAAGAATACATTGATTTTTACTAATGATATTTCGTTTTAAATATATATAGCATTTGTACGATTGTGTCTCAAAGAGCAGTTGTGTAAATATTTATTTTTAAATCCCTTGTTAATATTTAAAAGTTTGAGTGAAGGTACCTTTGGGTCCCCATTATCATAAGACGTAGGCACCCGCATTAATATTTAATTTTTTTTTGTCTCTCCCGTAGAAATATGAACCTGCAGCCATATATATTTTTAATATTTAGTATTCGACTACAAATACAGTAAAAGAAACACAATATATATTGAATTCCTATAACGATTATCTACATGTCTTTAAATAGTATAAAATAAAGTCGCTCTCGGAGTTTGTTCGCTTAGATCTTTTAAACTATTCAACAGATTTTAATAATAGATAGAGCAATTAAAGAGAAAGGTTTATATGTATAATACATACATATTAAAGTAAAGAAAAGCCGAAAAATCTACAGACTTGTAATGTGATATCATAACAAATGTATGTTTAGTGCTGTTAAATCGAAAACACTGGCTAAACCTTACGATGATATATATTTATCGCATTCTAGTCTTCCATCTTTTAAATAAAGACAACCACAGTCAATTTTCACAGAGATTATTTATTACTTTAAACTAAATGATTAATTAATTTTTTAATTAAACGACAAGAACCAATAATTTATGGGTGCAAGGTGTGCACCGGGCAACACTTCGAGTAAGAATGCCCGCCAGTTTTTTTTTTCGAACTGTGTTTAGCTGTTAGCCCTACTGGCTTTTACAGCGTAACCGGGAGAAGGACGGGCTCTTAAGGAGGCCGCCACATTTCGAGTGCGAGCCCTGAAAAGGGCTCGCTCTCCGGGGAAACGCCGCTCCAAGGGCGTCTCCTGCGAGACCGAGCCTCGGCTTGGAGCGACGTTATCGCTGAAACATCACCTGAAAAGGAAGAATCAGAAGCGCCCCCGGGAACGTGGGTGAAGTCCACGTCCGGGTGACGTCAGAAATCGGGGACCTCGACTCCGCCGGCGGAATCGCTGTGTAACGTTTGTGTATGTGTCTGTCCCTACCTGGTAAGGTAGATTGTCGATAGTTATCGTATCGTCGGGGTCGTTAAGGACATATTTAGGCCGTCTCTTCCTAGGCGGAACGTTAAGACGGATCCTATAAGAGGACGCGTTAACCACTAGTGGGTTCCTATGATTTATGGCTCTCTCGAAATAATTTTCGGAGAGCTCTTTAAAATAACTCTTTATCGTGGGGAGTTCTAAGTCCCTATGTAGATCGACATTTCGGACGTACCAGGGGCATCCCGTGGCCATCCTCATGAATCTATTTTGCAGCGTCTGCAGACGGGCCAGTCTATAGGCTGGCACGTGTGCGAAGACGATGCTGGCGTACGATATGATGGGGCGGATGCAAGTTTTGTAGAGTGTCACCTTGTGGCGAAGTGACATTTTACTTTTCTTGCAGATGAGAGGGGATAATCTACCAAGCACAAACGCGGCTCTGCCACGAACATTGCGAATGTGCTTACTAAAGTTCATGGCTTTATCTAGGGTAACTCCAAGATATTTGGCTTCTTTACTCCATGGGATGTCCATGTCGTAAAGCTTAATGTTAGGCAGTTTGCGATCCCAAATCCTCTTCACTCCTGTGAAAAGCACTGCTACACTTTTCTCAGGGTTCACCTCGATTCTCCATTTGCGAAACCATTCGGCGATGCGATTGGCCGCTTTCTGAAGTCTCGAGGTGATCAGATTGGTGTCACGTGAGGTGGTGAATAGAGCGGTGTCATCCGCGAATTGAGCAAAGTGTACACGCTCTGTGCTTGGAAAGTCACATGTGTACAGCGTGTATAGGATTGGAGAGAGCACCGAGCCCTGGGGGACTCCTGCTCTGAGAGGGCGCGATGAGGACAGGGTGCCCTCGACGCGGTACCTGAAGGAACGGTTTGAGAGATAGTCTCGCAATAAAAATACGAATCTATCTGGCACTTGGAGGTGGTCCAGCTTGTAAATCAAGCCGGCATGCCACACTTTATCGAAGGCTTTCGCCACATCGAGAAAGATTGCACCGGTAGGACCTCTACCGGTGTGGTAGATATTATCGAGGATGTGCTCCGTGAGGCGGTGCACCTGTTGGACGCACGAGTGTTGGGGTCTGAACCCGAACTGCTCGTCGGGGATGAGTCTCATGGCCTCTACCGTAGCCTTGAGTCTTTTTAGGATTATTATCTCATACACTTTACCCAGAGTGTTGAGTAAACTAATGGGTCTATAACTAGTAGCCAGGTTACTGGGTTTTCCTGGCTTATGTATCCCTATGACGATGGCTTCTTTCCATTCGTCAGGGAATGTACAGGCTGCTAGAAGAGCATTAAAAATGAGTACCAGGAGGCACAAAAATCTGTTGGGGAGACGTTTGAGCACCTTATTGGTGATCCCGTCTGGCCCCGGGGCTTTTTTGGCATGGAGTCCCTTGATAATTCCATGCACTTCATCTGTCGTCGTTGGTTCGAGTGGCTCACTCGTGGGGGACGCGAGCTCTAATTGAGCGAGCCTGTTTTCTACAAGCGTGACCTGCGCGGGGGACACGCTTATGGTACTGGGGGAACATTGTTGCTCTATGCTGTCGGCCAAGCACTCGGCCTTATCAGCATCGTCGAATGCTGGACTTTGATTCGGACGGACAAGGGGCGGCATCGGTTCGTGCCCGCCAGTATAATGCAAAGCCCTTTTATACTAGTTTCTGCGAGTGGGGATAGTTTGAATGTTGGTAGACGTTTGTTGCTAGCTCGCTGCACACCTTGTTACCAACATTAAAAACCGCCGTCATATTTATCTCTAAAAGATAATGATTCCACAGTAACCACATTATTAAAAAGAAATGCTTGATTGACCAAGCTAATTTTATATCTTATATTTAAGTTTCTGGCACTGTTCTGCCCTATTATTTATTTTAGTCAGCTTCTCAACATAAAAAGGTTGTCTGGAAAAGATTGATTGTAGTGATAAGACCGCCTTTGCACGCTATAATTATCTTAGTTTATATTTTTATCTCGTATGCAATAAAGCTCTCTCTCTCTCTCTCTCTCTCTATTTTAAGCATCAAGGAATCAAATTAACGAACCGTTGATAGATTTGTTAATAGCGTATAGACAATTGACGATTCAAAAGTAATTTTTGGGTCTACTTGAATAAAGAATATTTTTAAAGATGATATTCTAATGAAAGTTCTTGAATTAAGAGTATTTTGAATGATTATACTTTAATGACAATTCATGAGACCTTCTTGAATTATGAATATTTTGAATGATGATATTCTAATGACAATTTTTGAATGAAGAATATTTTGATTGATTACATTTTAATGACAATTCAGGAGACCTTCTTGAATTACGAATATTTTGAATGATGATATTCTAATGACAATTCTTGAATCAAGAACCTTTTGAAGGATGACATATTAATGCCAATTCCAGAGACATTCTTAAATATAGAAACTTTTCAAAACTGATATTCTAATGACACGTCAAGAGACCTTGAATTAAGAATATTTAGAATGACAATATTCTAATGACAATTCAAGAAACCTTCTTGAATAAAGAATATTCTGTATAGAATGATGATATTTCACTCACAAATAAATACGATATTTTAACGATTGTGTCTTAAAGAGCAAAATCCACTTATTAAAGTAATTTTAAATTAAACCGAAAATATTACGAGTCGTAGAACATCGTATTTATTTAGATTATTCTATTGTATTCTAAATGCTTGGAATATAATCATGCTTTATTTAACGTATTCTATTAGTAAAAATTATAGCAACTTTTTTAACAATGAAATCCGTATGTAAGCCCTTTTAATAAGGTCGTAGCTATTTATGTAATGGACGCTACCTGTTCATTGAAATTATGAAGTATTCAATTTGATATCCACATTATATTTGATTACGTAATAAACCCGGTTATTTCGCATTTCAACAGCATTAAGTATTTATAAGATAATGCAGAATTCTGTTGACTGAATGAGGGAACCAGAAGCCCAGGGGATAAGTGTGCAGAATACTTAAAACATTCTCATCTTTTTGACTGACAGCATATTGGCAGTTCCATTATTACAGTCTATGAGCGACAGAAATCACATTTGCATTACAGGGTTATTGGTAATTCTACGTATTCCCGTTAAGAGGTGATAGAATCCCCATATGCATAATAAATATTCTGTAGTAATTAATATTACAAAGCTGAAGAGTTTGTTTGCTTGAACACATTTAAATCAGAAAGTACTAGTCTGATTTGAATGATTCTTTCAGTGTTAGAAAGCCAAGTAATTAAGGAAGGCTATAAGCTATATATCATCACGTTAAGACCTATAGGTGCAGTTCACTAATGAGGAATTATTCAAAATGGGAGATTTTTCCTTTTGTGAGCTTCCGCTGTATGTGCTGCATAAACGTTTAAAGTTACACAAAAATTATGTATGATAGATTTGTTCCCTTTTAAATGTTCTTCAAAAAAGTCTCCAACAGTATATATCTATCTTTTATAGTTGGCTCACTATAACCTTTTTAATGCTCATACTTGTTCATTCTCTTTTAACGTGTACGGATTTGCTATTAATCTATAACGACCATTTTAGAACGATCTTTATAATACTTTTAGACTTTTGGTTATATAAATTTCTCCATAATCTCACAGGGTCCGGTACTACGCGAGTAACACCGCAGGAATAGGTAGTTTATCATACAATATAATCACGTGCATTCTAATAAAACATTTGCAACAGAATTATCTATGATATATCGCAAATATTACGACAGTGGCCATGTGATTTGAACCTGTGATTAAAACAAATAACAAAAAAGCATGTGATAACTGCTATATTTATTGAAACAGTAAATAACGGACTACTTATATACCGAAGAAAGTTGTTCTAGGATCTTCTGCAATTCCTTTTAATTTTTCAGTATAGGAAGCCTTTTAATACCCCACTGTTGGGCACAGATCGTACCACTCATGGGAGAGGGGTGTATAGAGTACTAGCTGTTCCCTGTGTAATTTTTGATTCCGTTATCCCGTTATTAGTGCAAGTTTACGTCACGAAACTAACATGGATAACGAATGCCATATCAAAAGGTGTCGATCGCTTCTGAGTAAGAGACTACATCGCATGAGAATGATAAAAGCTGAGTTTCAATACAATCTGGTAAATATTTTTGGAGCTTTGTGAGCCTCTATGTTGTCTACGTTAAAAATATCCTTTATCTATCTATCAATTTCTATTTAAATTAGTTCAGTGGTTTTGTCGTGTTAGCGTCAAAGAGGGTAAGGGTAAGGATAGACCCACCACGCTGCTCTACTGTGGGTTAGCAGGCTGGACTTACGGAATAATCCAGAAGTCTAACCAATAGGTCATCATGGCTTATATAATAAAGGTAAGTAGCAACCTTATAACGTGTCACTGCTGGACACATGTCTCTCCACTAATAGACAAGAGGATTTATAGAATGACCCGCCATGCAGCTCCATTGCGGGTTAATAGACTGCACATACTCCAGAATTACTACTGTGTTTGTTTGCTGCTGCCTCCATGAATCCTCATTCGGACTGATCTGGGGCGCCAGGGAAGAATGCGCAAACTAAACCTCTGGTGTCTCACTTACAGATGAAGCGGGTTCCGCTGGGTTTTAATGGTGATTACGAAGTCTCCTCTCTCGCCATGACCCGCACTCCTGACACATTCAGGTCGAGATAAGCGCATAAAAACATTTCCTAGCGTAAAAAAAAGGATACACATATCCCTAAATTAGTCCAGGGTTATGCAGTTGTCCTCACGATGTTTTCCTTTATATAAAGGCACTGATGGGAAAGAGGGTTTATAGAATGACCTACCATGCTGCTCCATTGCGGGTTAACAGGCTGCACATACTCCAGAATTACTAATTTGTAGTACAATTTTCTGACTGAGATCTCATCCGACGGTAGGTAAAGATACAGTCAAAGGTGGTAGCGCGTTAACTTTAGTAGAGGTTTATTAAAGAGGAATTTCTTTGTTAATCGTGTAAATAGGATCGCGTGACTCTATCAGAGTCTAACCAATACCTATTAACGTCCCACAGCTGGACATAGGCCTCCGTACTCATAAGAGAGGGTTTCAGAGCATCGACCCACGAAACTGCGGGTTGGCAGACTACACATATCCCGAAACTATTCCCTGGTGGCATCACAGGGTTTTCCTTCTTCAAAAAGCACAGAAATGGTTTGAAATGAGCAATATAACATATAAGTTTATTTTAAGTAAAACTTTATTTACGACGTATTCTTTCTTCCACGTAATACATGTCGCATTACAGCCGGCGCGTGGTGATACAGTGTAAGGCTCTCAACAGAGCAGCCAAGATCTGCAAGGGTTTGTAGAACATGGACTCACTACGCTGCTCCACTGCCGATTGGCAGGATATACATATCCCTTTAAGTGGAATGAGGACCACAGGTCCTCGGTAGCGGCAGGCGATCAACACCTGGAGCAATGGCTTTCCAGGGGGCACGGGACGCTTTCCTATTGACTGGTGTAGGCTCTGACCGGGCATGGCTGCTTTGGAAAGTTCCTACACCAAATTGGCCGAGAGGAGTCGCCTGCTTGCCACGAGTGTAGTGTAACTATCAATTCAGCACATCACACTGTGGCAGAATGCGCAGACTGAGAACCTCAGCGGCACCACTTGGTGACGCTGATCGGCAGGGAACTCTGGCTTGAGAGCATTGTAGGGATGATGCTGTCAAGTGAGAGACGTTGGGTGGAAGTGGCCTTCTTCTGCGAGACTGTAATCTCGGTAAAAAAGCGAGATAGGAAGAATGCAGTAGATTCTTCCGCCTCCATGAATCTTCAGTCGGACTCATCTGGGGCAAGAGGGAAGAACGCGCAAGCTGAACCTCTGGTTCTCACTTACAGATGAAAAGGGTTCCGCTGGGTTTTAGTGGGTATTGCGAAGTCTCCTTCCTCACCGAATCCCACACTTCTGACCCATTCAGATAGGGATAAGTGCGTAAAAGCATATCATTTGTCAGTTTCCCAGCGCAAAAAAAGGATACACATATCCCTGAATTACACCAGGGATATTCAGATGTCTTCACGATGCTTTCCTTTATCTAAAAGCACAATTATGGATATCGAATCCGCGATTTCTCTACATAAGAATCATCATTCCATGGCCTTTTAAAAAAGGTCTCACATAAAAGAGAAGAAACTTGCTTCATTGATTACTTAATCCATCATCGTGCTTTTGCGATAAAGGACAACATTGTGAGGAACCCTACATATCTCCAGAGTATCTTAGGGGTGTGTGGAGTCTGCCAATCTATATTTGAAGCAGCGTGGTGGGTCTGTACTCTATGGACCTTCTTTTTTATAAGTAAGGAGGCATATGTCCTGCAGTTGGACATTAAAAGACTGTTACTTAATTTATGCGACGATTTGTGACCAACAATGAGTATGTACAACCTGATACAGCGTGAAATTACAGAATAAATAATATCAGGTTTCACCAAACTTGGAGTCAGTTGGTCTAAAATAAAAGGTGGATCATAAAAAGTTGAGGTGACATACAAATTGCTCCAAGTAATGTCCGTGAAAGTTAAGACCCTCATTTTACCCATTTCAAGGAAAGTTTGCAGCAATACGTGAAGGTAGTTGAAAAAAGGGGGAAAAAAGCTTGACCTTTTACGTGTAATCCCTACGTCTTGTGTTTTATTACTTGGATTTAGAAAGATTTTCCGCGAGTTGTTCATTTATCACATTAATTTTATACTTCTAGAACAAATGCAGTTATCATGAAAAACCAAAGGCCTTTTTATAGAACTTTTAATAGGGGACAGTTTTATCATAAACGATTCATGCGAAAATTAAAAAAAAAAAATTAAAACCTAACCACTACAAAAGCTACCTGCTTAGTGCTTTTGATAATATAACCTTTTTTATCTCATATCTTCTGGTGGTCATAGGGTGGTCCTATTTTTTTTTAATCCAGTTCTGATGATGGCATCCATGAAAAAACCGGATAAGTCTTAAATTTGTATTAAGGATATGCGCGACAAATGGACGAGTAACTCATGATCACGCCAACCCATTTCGATAATTACTTCAAGCATCATCAATACTTCAAGCGTTGTTTTGTGATAGTTTGGTTAGGTTTTGATGATGGAGTCCATGACAAAGTGACAATTCTTAGGAGCAAATCAACAATACTCGGCAGAATCTTCTATAAGCTATCCAAATACTTTAGTTGCCTACCGTAACTTCGGTATGGTCAAGTGCTAGTCGTAGTTAAATATGAAGATCAATGGAACTCCTCAACGGCTTACAGTAAGGGTGCTATTTATGGCAGAATATATAACTGTCTGTAATCAAATGGCAATGACCTTACGTTTATTGCTGCAATGCAATATTTGAAAGATGACAACACGTTTTTAGGAGTACACATATTGAGACAAATTTCTTAGTTTACTTCAGATTTAATTTTTAACAAAAAAGAATATTCTTTTATATTGTTCTTCGTATTCTTATATTTGGAGTCGGTGTAAACAATTTTAAACAACAGGAATCCTATTGAGGACGTTAAGATGTTATTATTATATTGTTTCTACGTGTGCAAATTTTAAAGAAAGGACGTTTTAAAGTTGGTGGAAATTACATTGAAAAACTTCGTTAACTACAAGCGAAGCTGATAAAGAAACAATTTGAATAGTGCAACAAGGTGTTTCCTTCGGCAAAACGTGCTTAAAATGTTTCATGAAGGCTTTAGGTGATTTTCAGCAAGTGTTTACATTGTATATTGTGAAATATTAGATGATAGAACTTAGCTCTCGAAATTGTCGACGAGTACACATACCTGGGACATATAGTCCAGCTAGGTAGGTCCAATTTCGAGAAGGAGGTCAACCGCCGAATCCAACTCGGTTGGGCTGCGTTCGGGAAGCTACGCCAGATATTTTCGTCCGATAACCCTCAGTGCCTGAAGACCAAAGTCTTCGAACAGTGCGTGTTGCCAGTGATGACCTACGGTTCTGAGACGTGGTCGCTGACTATGGGCCTCATGCGGAAGCTCAGAGTCACTCAGCGTGCGATGGAGAGGGCTATGCTCGGAGTTTCTCTACGCGATCAAATCAGAAATGAGGAGATCCGTAGCAGAACCAAAGTCACCGACATAGCCCTACGAATCGCGAACCTGAAGTGGCAATGGGCGGGGCACATAGTCCGACGGACCGATGGACGTTGGGGCCCGAAGGTGCTGGAGTGGCGACCCCGCACCGGGCGGCGCAGTGTAGGGAGACCCCCCACAAGGTGGACCGACGACATAAAGAGGGTCGCCGGTAGCCGCTGGAGCCAGGCGGCACAAGATCGGGCCTTGTGGACGTCATTACGTGAGACCTATGTCCAGCAGTGGACGTCCATCGGTTGAAGCGACGACGACGAGATGAGAGATTGCAAATTATAGTTTGCTTTACATCTTGTATAACAGTTATCGTAATTTACGGTTCTATGACGTCGTTTTATAAGTAAATATAGAGAGGAAAAAGATTATTATAAGGTTATATAGAGTAAACCTTATAAAAATATTACTTTTGTAGATTTTATAGTAACATCAATGCTTATATAACTATTCGCTGAAGAATAATAAGAATTTTTACAAAAATGTGAACCCTTAACAAATTGTTTAAAACACCGAGAAAAAAGACAGGGGCCAGTAGTCCCAAAGCTGGGCACAGTCCTCCACACTCATAGGACGGAGGGTTTTTCGGGCATAGATCCATCATGCTGCTCTATAATTTCTATAAATAATTTAATTGATTATGTTGCCTGTCCATTTGCCTCGCCAAATCACACTTTTCGTAACGTTCTCGTCATGCATCTACCAGCACACTGCCCAAGTAAAGCATGAATAAAAAAGGTTTACTTCAAAAGGACAATATACAGTGTGTATTAATGGGATCCCTTAAATATTGCATTTGTTTTTCTCGTCGACAAAGTGGATTTATGATTTCGGGTTGATGATTTATATAGTAATCTGGATACGGCTCCAATTACTACAAATAATGAACGCTGGCCGAGGGACAAGATAAATACATTTGGCCGACAGAAAAGGAGGTTTTCTCATTGTGTACATAAATAAAACTCAAGCGTCTGTTTGTGATATCAAAGTAACACCTCACTGAAATTATGATAGAGCAAAAACAATTGTTTTTTTTTTTAAACTGAGACTTACATCGCCTTATATATAAAACAAATACAAAGAATATTGTATTATTGTTTTCCTTTTTGCGCTTAGTTATAAAAAAAAACTGATTATTGTGAGTGTGTACTCACCTACATACACGCACGCGCACACACACGCACAAACACACCCCTACACGCATATACGTACACAAACATGCACACATACAACTAAACACACACCTACACACACACATACACACAACTACAGAAACATGCACACATACCTACGTATACAAACACACCTAATCACACAAATACCGACACAAATACACACACACACATCTACACACAACTACACAAACATGCACACATACCTACGTATACAAACAACCTAAGCACACAAATACCGACACACATACACATACACAACACCCGCATCACACACACACACACACACACACACACACACACACACACACACACACACGCACGCACGCACGCACGCACCTACACACACACATACACACAACTACACAAACATGCACACATACCTAAGTATACAAACACACCTAAGCACACAAATACCGACACACACACACACCTACACGAACATAAATCACACATGGCAATGGTCATAATTAATGCGAAATGAAAATTACAATATGCATTCAAAATTGTATATACATATATGATAATAAATTTTCTGTTCATCTATCAGATGTCGCATCACAGCCGTTGAGTGGGTAAAACGAAAGGCACTCAGCAGGGCAGTCACCACCAATATCGATATGATTTAGATCGTGTTTTAAAAAAATGTAGCATTATTATTTTAGTTTGTTTGGTAGAATGCACTATTCTCAAGAACTATTGGTTCGAATTGATAAATTAATAGTGTTGTATGACCTATTTATCGATAAAGGCTATAAGCTTCTTACACACTATGTTACGACCATTACAAAAATGAGATAATATCCCTTTGAAAGCAAAGGCTGCGTAAATTGCAATATTCTATAAAAAGTTATATGTCTGTCCTTTAAGGATACTACTTTTAAAAACTGCGCAGGTCAGCTAGTCTTTAATAGGCGACTTCCTTGTTACGTATATAACGAAACAAAAATAATTCAATGAAACCGATAAACTAATTCGTTTTGTCGAAAAGAAGACGTTTTATTTTCGGCCGAATATAATACAAATTAAATTATTTTGTATCTAAAACAGGGCCGGACTTAGCGGGCAGGGCCACAGCCGTGGTGCCTTCACAACAGAGGGGTTTTTTTTCGCTGGGAAATGATTTTAGACACGACCCCTAACCAAAAGGTCAGGAGTGTGGCACTCGGCGAGAAAGAAAGCCTACTAAAACTCAGCGAAACCTTCTTCATCCATGAGCAAGGCACCAGGTGTTCAACTTTTTCATTCGCCCCTGGTGTCTCGGATAAATCCAACTGAGGACAAGAGAGGGGTCCCACCAAAACTATTAAAAAAATGTGTATATACCTTGTTAAAATTTATTTTAAACGTGATCTGTATCACGAGGTACCAGATGAGCGTGCTTCTATCTCAGACTGTATCATGACTAACCATTAGGTTAGATCACAGTCCAGCGCTAACCAATCACCAATTAAAAGAAAAACAAAATAAATAATGATATACATTCGGAAATCTCAACGGTGAGAATGTAATCTTTATGTTCATAGACGTGAAGACCTTTGTAAACTTATTACCTGCTTATACTTGCAAAATAGATTGTTTAATTAAAATTTCGCCTAAAAAAATTGTACTGAAAATAATTGTGGTCAAGGGGGGCCTCGACTCGCATTAGATGCCCTGGGGACTCCATATCCCTAAATCCGGCCCTGCGTTCCAATGATACGCACTTGAACAAAATATAATTATGGAAAAGCTTTTTATATTCCAGCTTCTCGAGCAGTGAAAGTTATAGAAGGTAAACCGTTTCGTTACGTAACGCGTTACGCCGCCAGTCCACAGCGATACGTTCCTTCTATCTCACTCTAATCCAGCGTTAACAACGCTAGCCGTATATCGGACAGACGCTTCCCCTTCTCTCTACTCTGTAATTATTGTGCGATAGACATATACCATTGACATTATTACCTAATACGCAATCAATAAAAGGTTATACCTCAGGATAACCTAAGTCTTGTCGGAGTCTGAACTGGTGGGGGCTTCGACCGTGGCTGGTTACCACCCTACCAGCAAAGACGTACTGCCAAACAAAAAGATTTGTATTCCAGTACGATGCCTGTGTAGAAGACATAAGAAGTATATCTCCTATTGCCAGGCTAGCGCGCTTCCATCTTAGACTGTATCATCACTTACCAAGTTAAAAGAAAGTTAAATATCAAATAGTTCTACTTAAATTAGTCTGGCTTCCCTTTCTCTCTTGTATACGATAGCAATAGGCTCCTTCTATCTCACTTTAACCTAATGCTAACAACGCTAACTGTATATCGGACAGAGGCTTCCGTCACTCTCTACTCAGTGCTTAGTGTGCGATAGACATATACCACTGACAGTAAGCATATCAGCTGAAACTTAATTAATTAAAGATTTATTATTTTAATTCGGAAATCTGTAACAATATTTATCCGATGGCGATATTCATAAGCCAATTATGACGACATGCAAATATGAGGCCACTCGACGTTCAACGGACCAACGTAATAATTTATCGAGCAAATAAATTCAAGTCCTATTATCGCTTCGACCCTCTTAAATGTGGCGTTGTTCGATTAATAAGCAATTTCGGTGTCCCCCAAGGATCGTAGATAAGACACGCGTTGGACAAAAAATATATACAAATTAGTTTTTATCATACCGCCACGGATTTAACACCTGTACCAGAGATAGTAAGAGAACAAACTATTTGCATATTTATCAGCGACTTTGTTGATCTTTTTCTACACCAAAAAGTTTATTTGCGCCTTTATAGATTTAGAAAAGGCCTATGATCGAGTGGTAAGGAATAAGCGCGGTTGTCTGATTCAAGCATTGAAGTCTCTCTATGAGGGTTCTAGAGCTTGTGTCAGAATAAACGGGGCGTACACGGAGTGGTTTCCTGTCGAAAGAGGTGTTCGACAGGGATGTGTTGCATCACCATTGCTGTTCAACCTATTCATGGATAACTGTTTGACAGATTTGAAAGAAAGTATGTATGGGTTAAGAATGAATGAATTACTCATCAAATGTTTACTCTACGCTGATGATCAAGTAATACTTGCGTCATCCGCTAACGAGCTTCAGGAGATGCTAAATATTATGAATGAAGCTTTGAAAGGGAAAGGAATGAAAGTGAATGTAAACAAAACGAAAGTTATGCTTTTTGAAAGAGATGAATCTATGATGAATGGTAATATTTTGATAGACGGTTAACAAGTGGAAGGGGTGAAAGAATTTGTATACTTGGGATCTAAATTTACAAAAGATGGAACATGTGAAAGTGATATTGAAAGGATAGTGAATACAGGGAATATGGTAAATGGTGCCCTACACGCCTTTATGAATAGCGAGATAGTGTCCCAAAGGGCCAGGCTGCCTGTGCATGCAGGAGTGTTGGTGCCAACACTTATGTAAGTTGGGTATGGCTAAAGAATCACAAAAGTAAAATTATTGCGGTAGAGATGAGAGCGTTGAGAGGTATGGGTGGATTGAAACTGAGTGTCAAAGTAAAAAATAGTGTGATAAGGGAACATTGTGGTACAAAAGAAGATGTAGTTAAAATTCAGAAAGGTATGCTAAAATAGCTTGGGCATTGGGCATGTATAGAGAATGAATGAAAGAAGACTGACAAAAAGGATTTATGACTCAAGAGTGAATGTGAAAATTGGAAGAGGAAGACCAAATCCAGGGCATTTTAAATAAAAGCCAAGTCAAGAGTACTTTAGGTACTAAAGGTACTAAAGGTTTAATGAGAATGAAACAAGCGAATGAGATATGCAAGGATCGTTTATGTTGGTGGTTGGTACGTAAGGGAAGGCAAATCTCTTGCTTGGTACTTTTTTGCAGGTAGAGTAGTAACTAGTCATAGTTGAAACCTTTTACCAATCCAGACCCAAATGTAATAGAAAAACAATATTCGTAATTTATCCTTTCGTTTACAGGAACTGGAAAATTTTTTACCTATATAAACAAAGCACCATCGTCAACCTGAGATGACGTTGTCAGAGGTTTCACATTCTCTCTGACAAGCCAAGTTGGGGAAGAGAGGGATCTGGTGTTATTTCTTTCCATTGCCTTCTTCAACGAGATGATAGTCTGGTAGAAGGAGTCGACAGTAAGAGACCACCGCCCATCAGCAACACCAGGACATGCAACTGTGATGCACAAGCCGGACATCCGAGGACAACTAATCTTTCAAACTTCCTTAATTTATCTTGGAGAGAATGAAACTAAGAAAATTTGCTAGATAAATAGTGAGATCAATGCGCCAGCGACGCTATGAAAACCAGCTCAAATTAAGCTTGGAAATAATGAAATTAATTGCACAGGTAGTAGCCAACGTTATCTTGACTCTTGACCTCGGGCATTCTGCAATATTACATTATACAGAAGCCATCTAACAGAAACTTACGTCGTTTAATATAATCTACAGTTAATGGGATGCTTACAGCCAATTCTATAAATAAAACAGACGAGATTTCACCTTTAAAAGTAGTTTGAAAGAAATCACTACTTAACGATGATATTAAAGACTAGCTGTTTTAGCTTAATTAAGAAATGTGGACAATCAAAAAATCCATAAAATATTTAAATTGCGATCAGAAATCGATATAAAATATTTGACAGGTAGGAATAGTTTTTAAGAGAAAGCGAAATTGTGTTATTAGTATATTCCAAGAATGTTTTTCGTATTTACTCATCTTTTAAACCTTTCCTGAGTTTCCACAAATAGTTCAAAACCAAAATTAGCAAAACAAGCTCAGCTGATCTCGACTTTTAGCAAGACTAACGAATACCACTTGATTTTTATTTATAGATAGCAAGGTTTAAATATAACATGATGAAATTTACAATCCCTAATGAAAAGCTTTTTATTCATTTTAATTGCGGATGATACTTGATGTTCTTACAATTTTAAGTTGTAGCTGACCTTATTTTTTATAAAATTTGTTATTACAAAGTTTAATTACGCGTACAACAATATTTCTTTACAGTTTACAATTATAAGTAAGTAAGTAAGTAGCAGCCCATTAACGTCCCACTGCTGGGCACAGGCCTCCTCGCTCCAAGGAGCGAGGGTTTTTAGAGCATAGACCCACCACGCTGCTCCACTGCGGATTGGCAGGCATAGTACACAACAAGTGCACTCTCTATTCCTTCACTCTCATAGTCCGATGTGACGGGAATCCGACACAACCGGAGAGAGATCAGGCGCAGGACCGACGGCTTAACGTGCTCTCCGAGGCACGGGGGTGGATCACACCGCCAACTTCCCAACTTCGGGCAAATATTGAGAAAATCTTAATAGAAAACTCAATATTGATTTTTGAATTGGCCCGACCCAGGACTCGAACCCAGGACCTCATGTCTGTAGTCGAACATGCTAACCACTAGACCAATGAGGCAGTCACACAATACACATTATAACCCACGAAGTAACCCGTTTAAGTTCGTATGCGTCACATTGTAGTGGATAAATTTGTGTACGATAAAAATGGTTAATCAGTCAATCATATCATATACCTACCTACATACATAGCAACACTCCTCATTCCCATAAGGGTAGGCAGAAACCAAGTCCTTCCACTTGTCACGATCCTTGCATATCTCCTTCGCTTCTTTCATTCTCATTACACCTTTCATACAAGCTCGCCGGTTTAGAGAACTCCTGGGCTCGCCCTTATTTAAAATGTCCTGGATTTGGTCTTGCCCTTCCAACTTTCGCATTCAGTCTGGACTCATAAATCCTTTTTGTCAGTCTCCTTTCATTCATTCTCTCTACATGCCCAAACCATCTAAGCATACCTTTCTCAATTTTAGTCACTAGTCACTCTTATCACACTATTTCTTACTCTGTCACTCACTTTTAATCCACTCATGCTTCTCAACGCTCTCATCTCTACCGCATTGATTTTACCTTTGTGATTTATCTGCCATACCCAACTCTCGCTGCCATGCATAAGTGTTGGCTCCAACACTCCAGCATGCACAGCCAGTCTAGCCCTTTGAGACACCATCTGGCTATTCATAAAGGCGTGCAGAGCACCATTTACCATATTCCCTGCATTTACTCTCCTTTCAATAACACTTTAACATGTTTCATCTTTTGTAAATTTAGATCCCAAGTATACAAATTCTTTCACCTCTTCCACTTGTTCCCCATCTATCAAAATATTGCCATTCCTCATAGATTCATCTCGTTCAAAAAGCACTGAAACACACGTCATTATACTTTGGTTTATATTCTATCAAATTTTATACTATAAAGTATTTTCTTGTTGCTTCTAAATAAAATGTGACTTTAGTAAAGAAAGGCCCAATGAACACGTAAAGGAACGTTTGGCATAGTTGTTGAAGTATCAAATAGACGATGTAATTCTTTAGAACCTATATTACTTATATGCAGCCGAAGTTTCCTTGGTTAGCTATTATTATTGTAGATGAAAAAGTAAATCAACGTTCCTAAATATAGGAAACCACCAATAGGAAACTCATCATCATGTATGTAATTGGTTTCAGTTCGACGCTTTGATCCACTGCATTCAATCAATTCGCCAATCTGTCTCTTGGATTGCACATCACCGGTGTAAACGTTTTGCGGAACATTTCGGATTAATTTCTCGGACATCATATCCAATGTAGTTAAGGTCCATCGATGTATGTTTAGGAGCTATATTTGCATTTGCATAGATAATGACCTTATTTTTTTAGTATTTTCCCTACATTTTCCAATCTAATCGAAAAATAACCATGAAAAGATGAAATGTTAGCTAAATCAAAAAGAAAAAACATGCAATTCTCAAGATTAATATTTTTATTATTTCTATATCTTTACTTTAGTTAATTAGATTTATTTTATTTATTTATTCTTATTGCACACGAACATACAGGTTTTGAAAGAAAACACTAACAGAATTTTAGATAACAGTGTATAAAGGCGGTCTTATCGCTTAAAGCGATCTCCTCTAGACAACCTTGGAGATAGTAGTCCAAGAAATTATTGGGTAAGTGCAATAAAACATCCTACTATAATTTCTACTACTAGAAATGCAGGTACATGCAAAATGAATATATATAATACCCACATATAAAAATAATCTATGTACGAGTATGTATATGACATACTCGTACATAGATTATTTTTATATTTTTGGCTGAAGAAATGTTTATGTATTAATTTTCCAGTCGTTACCAGTCGAAATTTTACTACATCATATTCATAGAAATTTTAATAGATTACAATTTATGTAATAGTATTTAAAATAGATACAGATATATATAACCCATTATTGAATCTATATTGAACATTAGTTTATTAATTATTGTCGTTAGTTCACAAATTGCGATGTTATAAATAGGGCGCCCGCTCGATTGACAGATAGTTGGTGCTGAGCGCTCGGACGGATCGGACCTATTTTTAAAAGACTATTACTTTGTTTATAAAAATTAAATCACTGCCGCTGTAAATTTTTTTATCACCACCTTATTAAAAATTATTCAGAGTGAATTTTAGCTAACTTTCTATTCGTCGTTGTCGTCGTCGTCGCTTTAACCGATGGACGTCCTCTGCTGGACATAGGTTTCACGTAATGACCTCCACAAGGCCCGATCTTGCGCTGCCTGACTCCAGCGGGTACCGGCGACCCTCCTTATATCGTTGGTCCACCTTGTAAGGGGTTTCCTACACTGCGTCGTCCGATGCGTTGTCGCCATTCCTGCCTTCCGGCCCCAACGTCCATCGGTTCGTCGGATTAAGTGCCCCGCCCATTGCCACTTCAGGTTCGCGGATCTCTTCATTTTTAATTCGATCACGTAGCGAAACTCCGAGCATAGCCCTCTCCATCGCACGCTGAGTGACTCTGAGCTACTGCATGAGGCCCATAGTCAGCGACCACGTCTCAGAACCGTAACTGGCAACACGCACTATTCGAAGAAGAGCTCTTCGAACTTTCCATTGCGAAAATATAATTCTAAGCTTAAATTAAAACGGAGCTAAAGTATTTAGTATAAACCTTGCATGACCATAAAATGGCGAACCGTTACTCTAGTCGCCAAGTGGTACTGTTATCATCTTTTGTCGGAAATCTCATAATAATATAAACAAAGTATCAATAGACTTGAAAATGATATGATAAATTGCAAAGTTAGTCTCAAACAGAGGAGAGAATTTTTCAAGAAAGTTCTGGTTTCGAAGGACCAATATTTACAATTCTTTAACATTGCCTTCTACAGTTAATAAGTATAATACCCGTTGCTGTTTTAACACTATATATCAACAATAATTGGTAGAAAAGGCGTAGTAAAAGTTTGTGCGTTTACGGATAAAGTTTGTAGTAGACATAAGTTCGTAAGATGATAGACAGACACATAAAAAACTCTTACTTTCGCATTTTCCGCATGAACATCTTGTTGAACTATAAACAATTTTCTGTGTATTGTGTTTTTGTTATAAAACAAAGCTAAAATTACGGTTTCTAGTACTGTTTGTAAAACTGAAACATATCCGTAAGTGTTAGGTTCAGTGACAGATTAATTTAAGGTTTTCAGGATCTGCTCTCTGTTGTTATCAACCATCGTGGATTTAGGTGTGATGTTTTTTATATTTTCTGTAACTTGGCAAATATCCTGTAAACACAATGAGCCAATAATGTGTTACAAAAGATGGTTTTGTCTCAGCAGAAATAGCGCTGTGTGTTATGTTCATATTTTATGTTATTTATTAAATAGCTCGTTTATTTTAAACTTTACGGAAAAAAATGTTATTATCAAATTTGTTGGGAATTAAATTTTCTGTAAATTTAAATTTAATAATTTTTTTCATAGCATCGCTATTTTTGTATTTAGACCTCATAAACAATCCGATTTTTTATTTAATCAAAAACTCGCTTATTTTGTTGTTCGGAATTTAATTATACATACAACATTATAGTGTGATAAGAGAACATTGTGGTATAAAAGAAGACGTAGTGACTAAAATCGAGGAAGGTATGCTTAGATGGTTTTGGGCACGTAGAGAGAATGAATAAAAGAGGACTGACCAAATGGATTGATTAATGAAGACTGAATGGAAAAGTTGGAAGGAGAAGACTGAGGCAAACGTTCCTGGACCAATCCAGGACAAGCAACAAGAGTACCCTTAATCGACGAACTTGTATTAATGAGAATGAAAGAAGCGAAGGAGGTATGCAAGGATCGTGGCAAGTGGAAGGACGTGGTCTCTGTCTACCCCAAAGGGAATGAGGCGTGATGCTATGTATTAACTAGAAAGACAATTTTGAAACAGGTTAAAAGTCACCAATTTTCATTGATTAACGTATTTTTATTAAATTTTAATAACGATTCTGTACATGGCTTGGAATATCTTAAATAAGTTCCAGCGAATTTAAGTTCAGACAATTAGAATGGACGCCAATGTCTATAACATTCATGTGACACGCCGCCAATGAACTTGGATTCGAGTGAACCGCAATACAATTACACAAGCGGCATGCAATCTAAAACAGGGAATGGTGAATTGATTAAATGCATCCGATCAGTTCAAATCAATTATGTAGCTTAACCACCCAGGTAACCACCAGTACATCACATTTTTGAAGTACAATGGCATCGTAGGGCAAAAATTGCGTTCTGCGTTACGCGTTACGCGAAATACCTATTTGTGAGCATGTAAGGTAAGGTAAGTAGCAGCATATTAACGTCCTACTGCTGGGCATAGGCCTCCTCACTCATACGAGAGAGGGTTTTTAGGGAATAGACCCACCAAGCTGTTCCACTGCGGATTGGCAGGCATAGTACACAAGTGCACTCTCTATTCCTTCACTACCATAGCCCAGTGTGACGGGAATCCGACACGACCGGAAAGAGATCAGGCGCAGGACCGACGGCTTAACGTGCTCTCCAAGGCACGGGGGTAGATCACACCGCCAACTTCGGGCAAATATTGAGAAAATCTTAATAGAAAACTCAATATTGATTTTTGAATTGGCCCGACCCGGGACTCGAACCCAGGACCTCATGTCTATAGTCAAACATGCTAACCACTAGACCAATGAGGCAGTTCTGTTGTGAGCATACATAATTGTCTATTAGGTTCTTACTGTAGTCATTCACGATAATATATTTCGTGCGTACGTAAATAAATACGATAATATCCCTAACTCAGTCTCATAAGAGAGACAAAGACCAAACATAATGATTAGCATAAAAAAGGTTTTGGGAAGCCAACCTTAAAAGATAGAAACATGCTTCTCTGGACTTTTTTTGGAACTATTAAAAAGGAAAAGTTCTATCATAGACTACTTTTGTCTAAGTTTAACCGTTTACGAAATTCACGCAACGGAAGCTCAAAGGGAAAAGAACAGCGCGATTATGTAACTTTCTTCATTACTGCATTGCTCTAATTGGTTCGAGCGTTTTAGTGTCGCTCACTAATTTGCAGGTTAAGTAAAACCATTCTCATTATATTACACACTTTCTGTGACTTTTAACATAATACTAACGTTGATACAAACTTAGAACTGTCACTAGGCGAACATCCCTTCATTCTACTGTGCTACCTTTCTTATACCAAAGGCCCCTCAAAAAAAAAGTCCATCAATCACAGTCGTCGGGAAAACGACGACTAAACAAGTGTTGATTAAATTTGAGAATAATTACAAAGACCTCAGCATAATAAACAAATATAGTAATTTAATAGCAATCCACAAATAAAATAATAATGAACGCTAACAAGCGTGATGATATATAACCAATAGCCTTCCCGGTGTATGGGCTATCTAATACTGAAAGAATTTTTCAAATCAGTTCTATAGTCCCAGAGATTAGAGCGTTCAAGCAAACGAACTCAACAAGAATTATAATATTAGTATCTAGTACATACATACATACATATCATCATGCCTCATTCCCATAGGGGTAAGCAGAGACAACATCCTTCCACTTGCCACGATCGTTGCATATTGCTTCTTTCATTCTCATTAAACCTTTCATACAAGTTTGTCGGTTTAGAGTACTCTTGACCTGGCCGTTATTTAAAATGTCCTGGATTTGGTCCAGGAACGTTCGCCTTGGTCTTCCCCTTCCAACTTTCGCATTCACTCTTCATATTAAAAAGCAAATACTTCTTATAGTTTCTACACACAGCATTGTACCGGAACACAAATATCTTGCTTGGCGGCATATCTTTGCTGGTAGGGTGGTAACTAGCCAACGCAGCCTCCCACTAGGCTCAGACATATTAGATATTTCCATTTCCTAAATTTGCCCTACCTGAGATCGAACCAGCGTCCTCTGCTAGCAAAGCAAGTACTCGCATTGTGCCAGCAAGGTCATCAAAAACAACATGACACCTCTGGGAATAGTTAGTACTGTATACGTGCTTCAACAAAGATTTCTGATAGTGTGCAGAGTCAGAGCAGTCCCATTAGTATTCTGGAAGCATTGTTGTATTGGACTGTATTGTTTTTGCGTGTAATCCATCCTCGTACTATTGTTAAATCTGATGCAATTTACTCTGTACAGAGTAAAATTGACTTACTTTACTTCAATGATATTCTTTTATTAATACAACCTTAGTTTTATCATCACCTTAAATCTTATCGTCCATATTTGGCATGTCGAAGGTGTTAAAGTGAAAGATAAAGGCATCAGTCAAGCCCATAGCTTCCTCTAGTGGTTTCGCTTACATCGTGGTTTGATTACGCCACACAATTGTTTTTTTTTATTATTGGTACACCAACAAGGATGCACTTAGTTAGCAAAAACTAATTTAGTATATTCTTACTTTTAAGATTACACATTATACCTACGTGCTGATTATAATAATCTATTTTGATTTTCATATGAAATCCAAAACGAAATAGAAGACTCTTAATTGAAGGGTTACTTAGATGATGAAAAAGTGTGAGAGAGAATGAATTGCTCTAATCTAAATATAGTAAATTAATACAATAATGACAGTAAAAAGGGTTTGTTATCAGAACATAGCGCGAAAGAAGTATTTCTTTAATATCCTCCTCAATCGTTCATTGTTAATAACATATAAAAACTACTGCTATTAATAATTTTTAAATTTGATCTATTTAAGATAAAATAATGTTCCTAATCCATCCTTTAAAAGCTTCTGGGCTTAAACCGAATCTGAAACAAAACAATAAATAATAACGGGAGGAAGTTGATTAAAAATTCTGCCTGTTTTAGGACTTTATCCTTTTTTTAATTCGTCCATTTAGAATAGAAAATAATTTTATGGTATTTACAATTTTATTATAGTACCGCTAAAATCAACTGTCTAGTAAATGCATGTGGATTTTAAAATACTATTTATAATTCAACAATTGCTGAATTGTCGTCTTCTATGTCTGACTGAACCTTTTTATTTTGTTTAATTATTAAATTTCAAGTAATAGTTGGTACTACCTTTAATTTTGCTTTAATATTAACAAAAACATCTTTTGCAAAAATAAATTCACAGATCCTTAAAAAATACAATTACGATATCCATTACTCTTCTATATTGACGCTAAAGACTAAATATACTACTGTTGACATTGAAAATATACACCATATTTTCTTCTTCTCCTTCTTCTATTTATTTAATGGCTTTGGTTGTACCAATGAGGTACCTACTTCACCAATGTCACGTAGTGAGACTAAACCACGCATCAGTTTCATAAATAACTTTGAGGATGATCTTTAGGCAAGTTTTATCACAATAGTGAGTACATTTATTAATAGCTCCAATACCATCTACAAAAAAGCGACTTAAATGTGACAATCAGCATCGTAGCTTAATCTAAAAGGTCACAAAACAAATCATAGTTAATTAAATTATAAAATAAATGGTTAGAGTTTGACTTTATTAATTTTAATAAACTTACATATCAGTTCACAGTACGGGGAAATCACAAACATTAAACAACACTCAACATACCGTATTTTGTTTTAATGTATTAAATGGACATCAATATTACAATATAAACGTTGCGAGACATTTTCAATTAGGTAATCAACTATCGGCATCTGTCTTCATTTATCTTTTAACACCATGGGCTCGACAACGTTGGCTTACGTTAATACTTAAGCCATATTTTAATACAATTGAAAACCACTTTTAATTAAAGTCATATAAGAAATAATATAAGATATAATGGTATAAAAGAAGACGTAGTGACTAAAATCGAGAAAGGTATGCTGAGATGGTTTGGGCATGTAGAGAGAATGAGTAAAAGGAGACTGACAAAAAGGATTTATGGGTCAAGAGTGAATGCGAAAATTGGAAGGGGAAGACCAAGGCGAGCGTTCATGGACCAAATCCAGGACATTTTAAATAAGGGCTAGGTCAAGAGTACTCTAATCCGACGAACTTGTATGAAAGGTTTAATAACATTTGAAAGAAGCGAAGGAGATATGCAAGGATCGTAGCAAGTGGAACGACGTGGTCTCTGCCTACCCCTATAGGAATGCGGCGTAATGCTATGTATGTAATATAAGAAATTAACTAAATGAGTTTAGTATTGTCTTTCTAAGGAATCTATTATGAAGCAAATTACTGTAATATTCATAGGTAGAAACGAGTGGTTCTAACTAAAGCTTTCAACACTGTTTCAACACCAAAGTCATTTAACGAAACTGGCAAATTCGCCATTGTTTTAAATTTGATAAAAAGCTATCATTCAGGATGTACACAGTGAATGATAATTGATTAATACCCGAGCAAAGAAAAACCAATTAATTTCGGAGTTTCACAAGGCAGTGTACTCGGACCCAGCCCGTCAATATGTCCCTCTATTAGATTGATAACTATAACTAAAACTCATTCCCTTGCTGTCAAATATCAACTATCATATCATCCAAATATAACTTCGATACGACGTCGAATAGATAAAGTTTCGAATATGTCGGTGTAATATTAATTATCAGCGAATTTTACTAGTTTGATCTTCTCAAAGGCGTGCACTTCTGAAGAATAATTTTTGTACACAAAGCGTAATAATTTCATCTATAATATATAAAAAGATAACAGGAGAATATATGTTTCTCAAATATATTAGATAGATAGATAAGAGAAAAAATATACGATGACTTATATATTCTTTCTAAATCAATGTTATTCAAGTAAAAACAATAAGCTCTTTTGAATCGTCATTTGTCTGTCCGGTGTCAACAAATATACCACCTGTAGATGAAGTTAATTTTTAAAGTAAAACTTCTTTAAGCACGCTTGACTTGGGGTTTAAGTTGCTAAATGCATGACAAAGGCGTTACTATAAATGTAATCGGTCGAATGAAAGGAGTTTTACTTGAGTCCTGTAAAACTCCTTTCATTCCAATGGTGGCACGCTTACATGCTTAGCTACCTCTCGACGATTTCTACACGGCATCTTACTGAAAAGCAAAATAAACTTCCTTGCCACACTTGTTCACTGATAGGATGATAACAAGTCATGACCGAAGCCCCCTACTAATCCAGACCAAGATGAATAAAACTGAAATATCCAAAATAAACATGCTGACAATCGAATCTTGGCAAACAAGGACTTTAAATCTTAACCGACTTATATCTTAATATAAAGTCGACACCTTCTAAACATTAGTACCAATTTCGTACAACATTTTTGAATGTACTGTTTAGGTAAGTCGATTCAATCCGATAAATGACTGATTTCATCATATTTTCACGAGACGTTCACTTCACGTGTGACACCGATGAGAACTAGAGGAAACGAGAGGACCTAAAAAAGAAGATGTTAATACTACAGTCGAAGATGTCAATAAATAATTCAGTCACAGACACTAGTCTATGAATAAATAATTCAGTATTTTACAACCGTTTGAAGGGGCCGCAGTCAAAAACAGTCTTACAATTTCTTTTTGCCCGTTTGTCATAGATATTTACTCGGAGATTGCTATTCTAGTTGGCACGTGTCTTCGAGGTATTTTATTTATATGCTGACAAGTTAATCTTACATATTGTATTTATTTTTTAAAGCATAGTTGATTTTTAGTATTATTTCTGGGACTTGCAGGTTCTCTCTCAATGTTTTCCTAAAAAGGAAAACACATTGAATAGATATGTAAAATAAGGCACATAGGTTTGTTATCTTTTAAGTAATTTTTTTTACATCGGCTCTTCTTCGAACATCAATCTTATGTGTTATTACAACCAGTCGCGGAGTGGTGGTACAGTTCCAGTCGCTAAGTAAACAACTGCTTCAACTGCAGTAAAGCAGCCAAGACCAATACGTCGACGTCTATGGCCCTCATCAGCTTGCACAATCATTACTCAAGTCTCATTCCCATAGGGGTAGGCAGAGACCACATCCTTCCACTTGCTACGATCCTTGCATATCATCTTCGCTTCTTTCATTCTCATTAAACATTTCATACACGTTCGTCGATTTTGAGTATTCTTGAGGTGGCCCTTATTTAAAATGTCCTGAATTTGGTCGAATTGGTCTTCCCTTTCCAACTCTCCCGTTTACTCTTGACTCATAAATCCTATTCGTCAGTTTCCTATCTTTTATTCTCTCTACGTGCTTAAACCAACTAAGCTTACCTTTCTTAATTTTAGTCACTACATCTTCTTTTATACCACAAAGTCCTCTCATCACACTATTTCTTACTTTGTCACTAAGTTTCAATCCAATCAGACATCTCAATGCTGTCATCTCTACCACATTTATTTTACTTTTATGCTTCCTCTGCATACCCATACCCAACTTACTATATATACTCAAAAGAAAATAAACTTATATGCTTTATTGTTCATTTTGAAACATCACTATGATTTCCTATGAAAGAAAACATTGTGAGCAAACCTGAATGTTGTCGCAGTAATTCTGAGTTATGTATAGCCTGGCAACCCTTTTTTTTCACTAGTAAATGCTTTTACGCACCCCTGAAGAAGAAATTCTTCCAATCGGGAGTGTGGGACTCACTGAAATCAGAATACCCACTAAAACCCAGCGCATCGGAGATCATCCTTAGATGAGATCACTAGAGGATTCACACTTGGTATATTTGGTCAGGTAAATGTCATTATGCCATTGCATATTTGATATTAAGACTAGTCTCATTGTGTTTAGTCTAACAACCCATGCTAAAATAGAGTAGTGGGTCACTACTCTTAAATCCTCTTTCCTGTGGCTTAAAAAGGCTGCTACTTAACCTTAACCTTCTTAAAAAACAACATTTAGTGATGCCTGTTCAGAATTCGAACCAGAAACTTCTCTGAACGAGAATATATGAAATCTCACCACAAAGCTATCATGTCTCTTAACTTTTTTATATAATACGTCTATTGAATGGATACAAGAAATTCCAAACGATGAATAACATCATTTTGAGCCATAGAAAACCGTAGCAAAGTTCGCTATTCATCAATAATCAATGGCATTAATCTACTAACGATAACTTACTTTATTTATGTTCTACAAAACTGTCACTGTTGATATAACTTGGAAACAACATTCAATATTCGATGACAGTTAAAGGACAGTCGACTGCTGCGGACGATAATCGATTAAAAGATAGTTTGATTAATGAATTATTGACGAATCGGTACTTCATTTACAATTTATAAGCAAATATATCGGAATATCACAATTACTTTTACATATACCCACATTGCTGGATCGTGTGCGATGTAGCGATAATAGTACTAGACTATTACCTTGTTTGTCGCTATGATCGAGTGATGAGGAATGAGCTGTGGTCAACGTTATCTACGTATGGGGTGAGCGGTTGTCTGATCCAAGCATTGAAGTCTCTCTATGAGGGTTCTAGTGCCTGTGTCAGAATAAACGGAGCGTACACGGAGTGGTTTCCTGTCGAAAGAGGTGTTCGACAGGGATGTGTTGCGTCACCATGGCTGTTCAACCTTTTCATGGATAAATGTTTGACAGATTTAAAAGAATGTATGTATGGGTTAAGAATGAATGAATTACTCATCAAATGTTTACTCTACGCTGATGATCAAGTAATACTTGCGTCATCCGCTAACGAGCTTCAGGAGATGCTAAATATTATGAATGAAGCTTTGAAAGGGAAAGGAATGAAAGTGAATGTAAACAAAACGAAAGTTATGCTTTTTGAACGAGATGAATCTATGATGAATGGCAATATTTTGATAGATGGGGAACAAGTGGAAGAGGTGAAAGAATTTGTATACTTGGGATCTAAATTTACAAAAGATGGAA
>JACTOM010000897.1:2070794-2099854 GCA_015832385.1 Elymnias hypermnestra | reverse complement strand
TCGTCGTCGCTTCAACCGATGGACGTCCACTGCTGGACATAGGTCTCACGTAATGACGTCCACAAGGCCCGATCTTGCGCCGCCTGGCTCCAGCGGCTACCGGCGACCCTCTTTATGTCGTCGGTCCACCTTGTGGGGGGTCTCCCTACACTGCGCCGCCCGGTTCGGGGTCGCCACTCCAGCACTTTCGGGCCCCAAATTCCATCGGTCTGTCGGACTATGTGCCCCGCCCATTGCCACTTCAGGTTCGCGATTCGTAGGGCTATGTCGGTGACTTTGGTTCTGCTACGGATCTCCTCATTTCTGATTTGATTGCGTAGAGAAACTCCGAGCATAGCCCTCTCCATCGCACGCTGAGTGACTCTGAGCTTTCGAATAACGCCCATAGTCAGCGACCACCAAATTGGACCTACCTAGCTGGACTATGTGTCCCAGGTATGTATACTCGTCAACAATTTGGAGTGTCGAGTTCTCAACGATGACTGGGTGGAGCGGAACATGGATATTAGACATAACTTTCGTCTTAACCATGTTCATTTTTAGGCCCACCTGTCGAAAAGCTCTGCTAAGGTCATCGAGCATTGCTTTGAGATCTTCCAGAGTCTCTGCAATATTATATATCCGTAATTATATTATACATACAATACAAGGACTAAAAGTGTGCAATATTTTAGAGTGAAGAAGGATCAGAAATCACTTATCAGTTTGACCATACAAATTTTAATAAGATGACATAGAAGTCCTTTTACAAAAGGAATATTATAATGTTGAAGACTATTCAAGCGATAAATATGTTTGGACTTGATTCCAGATGCACATACATACATAGCATCACGCTTCATTCCCTTCGGGATAGACAGAGACCACGTCCTTCCACTTGCCACGATCCTTGCATATCTCCTTAACTTTTTTCATTCTCATTAATACAAGTTCGTCGATTTAGGGTACTCTTGTTGCTTGTCCTGTATTGGTCCAGGAACGTTTGCCTTGGTCTTCCCCTTCCAACTTTTCCATTTACTCTTCATTAATCAATCCATTTGGTCAGTCTTCTTTTATTCATTCTCTCTACGTGCCCAAAGCCATCTAAGTATACCTTTCTCAATTTCAGTCACTACATCTTCTTTTATACCACAACATCCTCTTATCACACTATTTCTTGCTTTTTTATTCTGTTTCAATCCACTCATACTTCTCAAAGCTCTCATCTCTACCGCATTTAAAAGACATTTGTGCTTCTTCTGCCATATCCAACTTTCACTATCATACATAAGTGTTGGAATCAACACTACTCCATGCAGAGCCAGTCTGACTTCTTAAAACACCATCTGGTTGTTCATAAAGTAGTACGCATAAGCAAAATATTACACATTGTAACATACAAAACTATATTTAAAAGAGTAAACGCTCAGTTTCTTGCCGGTTTCTTCTCAACGGAATCAACTCTTCTAACAGGTGGTATATTTGTTACCAATGGACTATTTATTAACAATTCAAAAACGCTTAATAAGCCTACTTGAATAAGGAATATTTTGATGTTTTAAAATGATCATATGATAGGATAATCGACGTGTTAGCAAGTGACCCAAATCGGGTCATAGGTGTATGCAATGGCCCGAAACATCCTATCATCGATTTTGGCGTCCTCTTGCTAAATTATCTAACGAAGTGTTTACGTGTATTACCTTATTTTTAGAAAAATAGGTCAATGTCATATCGGATAACTCAAGTTTGAAATAAACACTAAACTTTTCACGTGAAATCATTATAATGACCAAAACTTTGCTTAAAATTAGTGCTCACTATCGAGATCTACACTTTTATAACTACAAAATAATTCTATAACAATACGTAGTTGATAGTATATTTAAAATAAAATAATATTTTAAATAAAGTATACGGTTTGTCATTAAATTTAGAAACAAAGGCCTTCCCATTGCTGGATTTCAAAACATTGTAATTGATGCTAATTTGCAAAAATTACCTAAATTATATTAATTGTAACTATTAAAAGCTAACAGGGAATTGTACTTTTTTCAATAAATAAGATAAATAACGAATGTATTTAGCAGCAAACACTCCCATTCTTAGTTTCATTAACGTCAGCTATTGTGTTTTAAGTTAAATGTGTTAGTAAATTGGGCTGCTCTGCAATACAAAGTGTATTTCTATAATTCAAAACCTTTGTCTTATTAATGTGTCATAATGATAACTGTGTTTTTCGTGTCTTATATTTAACTATTGGGTTTTTTGCTGGATTCTTCTCAGTAGTAACTACGTTCCAAACCGGTAGATTCAATGATAACAAAGTTTGTTGAGTTTACTGGAATAAAAGAATATTTTAGTTTGGTTATTGACTTTTATTATGATATCCTATTTAATTTTAAATAGTTAAAGTTATGAGCATATCGCTAATTTATTGATTTGTTCTCATTACTGACACAGTCATAAAATCGATGTGAGTTTCAAATTTAACAACATCGATGGGAAAGAACGTAGATGATACGTAAGTAAGTAAAAGTAAGTAGCAGCCTATGAAAGTCCCACTGCTGGGCACAGGCCTCCGAGAAGCGAAGGTTTTTAGAGCATAGACCCACCAAGCTGTTCCACTACGGATTGGCAGGCATAGTACACAAGTGCACTCTCTGTTTCTTCACTCTCATAGTCCGATGTGACGGGAATCCGACACGACCGGAGAGAGATCAGGCGCAGGACCGACGGCTTAACGTGCTCTCCGAGGCACGGGGGTGGATCACACCGCCAACTTCCCAACTTCGGGCAAATATTGAGAAAATCTTAATAGAAAACTCAATATTGATTTATGAATTGGCCCGACCCGGGACTCGAACCCAGGACCTCATGTCTGTAGTCGAACATGCTAACCACTAGACCAATGAGGCAGTTTGTATCTGCCAACACTCCTTCTTTCTGTATGTGTTCGAAAACATCCAAAGATGATAAGTACTTGCTCTTAAATAACATAAATTGAAAGTACTTTGTAATACCGATAACAAAAAAGGATACCCAAGTAAGTTTCAATCGGTACAGTAGTTTTTGTGATAAAACGTTAGAAACATACATACATACAGAACACAAATGTTTTTGTTTAAATATTAGTTTAGATAAAATGAAAAAGAAATGTTATTTCCCTATTAAAAGAACCATAGATTCCAAAAAGCATTTTAAAAGCTCGATTGGTACATAATAAACGTCTTACAACTTACACAGCGTTTTCGCAGCCAATGTAAATACATTTAAATTGAAGTGGCGTACAGTGAGAGCGAGATGGAAATATAGCTTTCAGTGTGCAAGAATGGGACAGAATGCTTGCAATTTATTGAAGGTATCCAGGACGTGCTCGAGCTTTTATCGTATGCACTTTTGCAACATTGCAGTGATTTCATCAATCAAACTATTCAAAGGAATTCATATGCTAATAGAATCAAATCAAATCAAGATTTATCAATTATTTACAATACATTTCAATAGTCAATATTTACCTAAAAATAATTATAGAGAATTATTAAAATAAATTTATTTTATATTGTTTAAAATAATAAAGTAAAATCTAAAATGTTGAATGTTAAATTAAAATTCGTCGTGATTTTAATTTAGAGAAAACCATTGCAAATTAAAATGCCACATGTTATAATGTAAATATTAAAACTACCTTCAAACGAATTAGTATAAACGCTGCACATCTTTGTGACGCTAATCACACGTTTCATCTGTAAAAGTTTTACCCTCAGAAAACAACAGAATAAGGTTTCTTCGCTTTTATGATTACAAAAAAGACAGTAACTCAAGTTATTAATTTAAAACTCATATATGGGGGATTTCAAATCCCCCGCTTCGAATGGCTAGGTTAATATCCTATAATTTTTTAAATGACTATCATATTAAAGCTTTATATCTATGAGCTTCTTGCTAAATGGCGTAGGAATTAAATTGAATTTATCAATCAAATCAATCCATCAATCAAAAACATCTGTTCGCTGAATATGGTATACATATTACATACTCATATTCTACTTATTTAAGTTTATTACAGCGAAATTACAGGTTTTAAAAGTGAATTCGTCGTCGTTGTCATCGCTTCAATCGATGGACGTCCACTGCTGGACATAGGTCTCACATAATGACGTCCACAAGGCCCGATCTTGCGCCGCCTGGCTCCAGCGGCTGCCGGCGACCCTCTTAATGTCATCGGTCTACCATGTGTGCCATTCCAGCACCTTCGGACTCCAACGTCTATCAGTCCGTCGGACTATGTGCCTGGCCAATTGCCACTTCAGGTGCGCAAGAATAGCCATCTCCATTGCACGCTGAGTGACTCTGAGCTTTCATATGAGGCCTATGGTCAGCGACCACGTTTCGGAGCCGTAGGCCAACACTGGCAACACGCACTGTTCAAAGAGTTTTATCTTCAGGCACTGAGGGATATCGGACGAAAATATCTGCCGTAATTTCCCAAATGATGCCTAACCGAGATGGATTCGGGAGTTAGCCTCTTTGTCGAAATTGGACCTACCTAACTGGACTGGATGTGTACCAGGTATGTATACTCGTCTACAATTTCTAGTGCTGAGTTCTCAACGATGACTGGGTGGAGCGGAACATGGATATTGGACATAACTTTTGTTTTATCCATGGTCATTTTCAGGCCCACTTGTTGAGAAGCTCTGCTGAGGTCATCGAGCATTGCATTGAGATTTTCCAGTTTCTGCCATAATGAACAAGTCGTCGGTAAACCGTAGATGAGTGATGTACTCGCCATTGATGTTGATGCCCAGTCCGCCTTACTCTTCCAAAAAAGGAGGAGGTTATCAATTCGTCTGTATTTTTTTTATTTTAAGTTTGTTACCTCATATCTCCCGACTGGGTGGACCGATCTTGATGATTTTTTTTTTAAATGAAAGGTGGTGCTCGTCATAGGGTCCCATTTTTTTATTTTTTGTTACATTGTAACATGTTTATGTCAGATTCACTAAAAATAAATAAAAATTTTAACAAAAAAAGAACCGCCTTCAAAACAGACTTATAAATATATGAATATGCTCTAACAAGTAAGAAATAATTGCGTATTCTTTTATAGTGTTCTTAGTATTCTTATATTTGGAGTCGGTGTTAGTCGAGGTGCCTACATATATAGCTATAGGGGGGAGAAACGCGAAAGCTGTCAAGTGGACACGCGGGGAACACCTACCTTAGCTGACGCCGACTCCGAATATAAGAATACGGAGTACACTATAAAAAAATACGCAATTATTTCTTTACTTTTTAGACCATATTAATATATTTGTAAGAATGTTTTGAAGGCGGTTCTTTTTTGCTAAAATTTTTATTTGTTTAACTCCACATATCGCTCTTATACATTTTTTCTGTGCAACAAATACGTATGATATTATATTTAGGTTTGTGTGCGTTTTAGTATTTGTAATGCAAATATTTTCTTAAATAATGATTTACAACTGAAAGATTGTCTGGTACATGTAATAGAGTTTAAATAACTTTAGTTTATTTCATTCAAACGTACCGAGAGAGAATAGAAAACTTTAACACGTAACTTTTAAATATAACACAGAAAGTAATTTCGCGCTAGTTTCTTTTTCAAACAAGTTATGTCCCTGTCCTTTGTTCGTGTATTTTAATACTAAGAAATGTTAAGAGAAATATAGGTAAGTAAAAAGAAAACATAACAATCGTTACTTAACTGTATATTAATGGTAGAAAGTAATAAACATTTCAAATAATAAAAAAAGAGATTCCAATTTTTTTAGAAATTAAAACGATCACACTGAGTTGAAATGGCCACACTAACTTAAAATATAGATATATTCCATTAAAGACATTATTGTGTAGATCTATAAATGAGGAGTATTCTTACTATATATTGTCTTCTAATATCTCTAAGTGTTGCGGACGGGAGCTGCGAGCCTACCGCATCGCCGGCGGCGACTAATTCTGATTGGTCAACCGCCGGCGACCCCCCTCCCTCTCCTACCTCAGCACCCACGATCGCCCTCTCTCCTGCTCGTGCCACCGTATGTATATGCCGAGCAGGAGAGTCGTGTAAAAGGCCTCTCCCAGTGTTTTATGACACATTTCGCCTTAGACTCCCGAGCGGAGTAGACCATAGTACTAAGCGCGACTTGTGACAATCGAACCAGAACTCTGCCGAACTGAAGCACGAACACGGATAAGCGAACTTCGAAGACACAACCCCGAACCTCCGAATATTGAAGAATCTAAGATCCGTAACTGCAATAACTGATGACCGAAGTTTTCAACAACCGAAGACCGAAACTCCTAACATTGATGCCCCAAACAACGAAGAAGCAGAGATCCGAAGCCCTCGGAACGTATACAGTCCACTGAACCCGGAGGGATTCGTCTGAACCTTAATCCCTCCCCAACACTAAGGGATTAGCCAGCGTTATTGAAGAAAGCTGAAACGGCTTGAACACTTTCTACATTTTTGGTTATATTTTAACAAATTTACACAAAACCTTGACAAATTACATACGAAAACCTTCCTCAAGAATCACTCTGTCTATTGGTGATAATTGCATGAAAATTAGTTTGGTGATTATTGAGTTAATCGCGGAAAGACAGAGGCGGCGGAGAAAATTGTTTCGTAATATCTAAGGATTAAATCAAGCTTGAATGGAATGAGGGTTACAGTCAAAAGATATGTCAATAAAATTCAATTAAGTTCGGCTATATGTTAATCGGACTATAAGACAATGTTTGTTGGAATGTCCTGTATATTATACTAGCTGGTGTCTGCGGCTTTATCTGATTCTAAATGAAAAATCACCCAATCTTTGGTTTCGATATTGAAAAAATATTGATTGCACAAAACGATAACATTCAAAAGTGTAGGAAATTCTATTTTGAATAACTTAAAATTACCATTTTTTAATTAGAATGGTAATTTGAACTTGCTTATTTTTAATAGGCAAGTTTTCAATAAATATAAAAACACCCCCTCGTATCAAGTCTTATTCGAAAAATATTAATCTTAGAGAAAGACATTTATCCTAGGGAAATAAATGGATCCTTGTTAAAGACATTGATCCTAGGGAAAAATATTGATCCTACGGAAATACTGATCCTACGGAAAGACATTGATTCTAGGAAAAGACATTGATCCTAGAGAAAAACATTGATCCTAAGGAAAGACATTGATCGTAGGGAAAAATATTAATCTTACGGAAATACTGATCCCAGGGAAAGACATTAATCCTAAGGAAAGACATTGATCCTAGGGAAAGACATTGGTTTTAGGAAAAAAACATTGATCCTAATAAAAGATATTGATCCTAGGGAAAAATATTGATCCAAGACAAAAATATTGTCGATAGAGAAATATATTGATCCTAGAAAAAGATAATGATGGTAAGGAAAGACATTGATCGTAGGGAAAAATATTAATCTTACGGAAATACTGATCCCAGGGAAAGACATTAATCCTAGGGAAAGACATTGATCCTAGGGAAAGACATTGGTTTTAGGAAAAAAACATTGATCCTAATAAAAGATATTGATCCTAGGGAAAAATATTGATCCAAGACAAAAATATTGTCGATAGAGAAATATATTGATCCTAGAAAAAGATAATGATGGTAAGGAAAGACATTGATCGTAGGGAAAAATATTAATCTTACGGAAATACTGATCCCAGGGAAAGACATTAATCCTAGGGAAAGACATTGATGCTAAGGAAAAACATTGATCCTAGGGAAAGACTGATCCTAGGGAAAGACATTGGTTTTTTGGAAAAAACATTAATCCTAATAAAAGATATTGATCCTAGGGAAAAATATTGATCCAAGGCAAAAATATTGTCGATAAAGAAATATATTGATCCTAGGGAAAGATAATGATGGTAGGTAAAGACATTGATCCTACGGAAAAACTGATCCTAGGGAAAGATATTGATCCTAGGAAAAACATTGATCCTAGAGAAAGACATTGATCCCAGGGAAAATATTGATCCAAGGCAAAAATATTGGTCCTAGAGAAATATATTGATCCCAGGGAAAGACATTAATCCTAGGGAAAGACATTGATGCTAAGGAAAGACATTGATCCTAGGGAAAGACTGATCCTAGGGAAAGACATTGGTTTTAGGAAAAAACATTAATCCTTATAAAAGATATTGATCCTAGGGAAAAATATTGATCCAAGGCAAAAATATTGTCGATAAAGAAATATATTGATCCTAGGGAAAGATAATGATGGTAGGTAAAGACATTGATCCTACGGAAAAACTGATCCTAGGGAAAGATATTGATCCTAGAAAAAACATTGATCCTAGGGAAAGATATTGATCCTAGGAAAAACATTGATCCTAGAGAAAGACATTGATCCCAGGGAAAATATTGATCCAAGGCAAAAATATTGGTCCTAGAGAAATATATTGATCCTAGGGAAAGATAATGATGGTAGGTAAAGACATTGATCCTACGGGAAAACTGATCCTAGGGAAAGATATTGATCCTAGAAAAAACATTGATCCTAGGGAAAGATATTGATGGTAGGGAAAGATATTGATCCTAGGAAAAACATTGATCCTAGAGAAAGACATTGATCCCAGGGAAAATATTGATCCAAGGCAAAAATATTGGTCCTAGATAAATATATTGATCCTAGGGAAAGACATAAATCATAGTGAAAATATTGGTTCTATGGATCCCGAAAATCGGTGGCATCTTTCGAAGTAAAATGACAAATTATACTGTAATTTCATCTCGTGTTTTGTGCTTATTTCACCAGGCGAAATATTATTTGTTTATAGAAATCTCAGATTGTAATTGAATAAGGCATAAATTTGATATTAAGCTTAGATTAAAACAGGAACCTCTGGGCCTTCATAATAAAGGCGACCAGGTGCCGGTAATAGCTCAGGTTACTGGATAATCGTTATATTAGCCTTACAATTAATTATGCGTGGGACGAAGTGTCCTTAACAAGGTTGTCGCCCACTTGCATTTATTTTCAAGTGAAATTTAATAAAAATACACAATTTTAATACAATAAATAAAATCAAACTTGTAATTCCATATTTTAGAGAGAAAAAGGTTCAGAAATCATTTGTCGGGTTGAGCATAAGCATTTTTAATAAGATACAATCAGTTTTAGATTTGCCTCCACATAATTTTAAGAAATATCTCAAAAACATACTTTTACAAAAGGCATATTATAAAGTTGAAGATTATTTAAGCGATTGAAATGTTTGGACTTGATTCCAGTTGCTCACAGAAGCAATATATTACACATTGTAACATACAAAACTATCTTTAAAAGAGTAACCGTTGAGTTTCTTGCCGGTTTCTTCTCAGCGGATTCAACTTACCGAATCGGTGGTAGATTTGTTACCAACGGACAGACTACTGACAATTCAAAAGTGCTTTTTGAGCCTACTTGAATAAAGAATATTTTTAGTTTTGATTTTGAAAGTTATGGCATGGTATAGAACGTATGTATATACGAGTAGTTTTTTATACATACAGATATGTAAAACCACTGGGTCATTATCAAAGTGGTAAGCTTGTTCGGCTACAGAGGTGAGGTTCTGGATTCGAGTCCCGAATTAGGCGAATTCAACAATCAATATTAAGTTTTCTGGGCCTGTAGACAAGTTGACATTCTAAGTACGCTAACGCTAGTAGAACGCTTAAAAATGTCTGGAAATGACGTTTCACTTCGATAAGTATCACATGAAAAAATTCTAGTTCTAGAATTTCGTTCTGACTAGAAGGGCTGTTAAGAAATTCTCCATATTAGCCCGAAATTGTATAATATACAAAAGCTTTTTGACTGGCCATGCTTTGTTAACGGCAATAACCGTCGCCTGCCCCGACCCCGCACGGATGATTTTGCGTCAATTGCCCATCGGATCCAATGACGCTACAGTGGCTCTTGGGACTTAAGTATTCATGAAAGACTACCAAATGTTATGTTTGCTAATAATGAAACTATACAATGTTACCTTTTGTTTCTTTAATTAAGACTGGTGCAGCGTCATGTTGCTTAAAACTTTGAGTTAGTGAGAAAAGTCCGTCTTGTATTTATAGGCCCATATCTTACAAATTAAAACTTACTTCAAAGGTTTTCATTGCTATTCACATCATAATCACTAATAAACACTCACAGTTTATAAAATAACGGTCACTTTGTAATTGATTTATTTTTTATCGGGCCTTATCTCTACGCATATTTTGTTATGACAGTTACCGAGAAGCGAAATAGATAATACACATTATGGTTTAAAAAGAAAGAGATGCTTGTATTTCCGATTGTGCTTGTCTATCGATGGCACGAGGGCTTGGAGCCAAGCTGATGTACACCAGGTAAAAGCAGTCCCCAGTCTCTGGCAGTAGTACAAAATCGCCGAAAGTACAAATATATGATACAAGGCTGATGAAAAGATATTCATAAGTCTTTTTGAATTATACAAAATATAAACAGTTTTATTTATTTGATATTTACATATTTAATCTCTGTACAGTGGGATGTAACCTTTATCATACAGTTACATACGAAATGTAAAGCCTTAAGTCAAATTAAATTTACGAATTCGCCCATACAAAATTTAACTACCCTCGTAGAAACAAACAATAATCAGGAGTTAAGGGGTTAAATCTATTACGTAAATTTATGGTTTTGTTTGTATTTTAACTTTAAAGTACAATACTTATTAGTATTTAAGAAATAGTGTGATAAGAGAACGTTGTGGTTTAAAAGAAGATGTATTGACTAAAATTGAGAAAGGTATGCTTGGATGGTTTGGGCATGTAGAGGGAATGAATGAAAGGAAACTGACAAAAAGTATTGATGAGTCAAAAGTGAATGCGAAAGTTGGAAGGGGAAGACCAAGGTGAACGTTCCTGGACCAAATCCAGGACATTTTAAATAAGGGCCAAGTCAAGAGTACTTTAAACTGACGAACCTGTATGAAAGGTTTAATGAAAATGAAAGCAGCGAATGGCATATGCAAGGATCGTGGCAAGTGGAAGGATATTGTCTCTGCCTACTCCTATGGGAATGAGGCGTGATACTAGGTATGTATGTACTTTTAGTAAAACAGTAACGTTACCTTATTAATGAACTGGCGAAAGCCTAAAAGAGACCTTTTTTTTAACGCTGGGAAATGCCTTTATGAACGCCGATCAGAGTAAAATCTTATCGGCAGTGTGGGACTCGCTGGTAAACCAGAATACCCACTAAAACCCAGCGATACCCTCCGCATCCTTTACTAGAGCACCAGAGGATCGGTAGACGCAATCTACCCTGGCACTCCGGAAGATTCGTCTGGGAAACTTAAGAAGGAGGAAGGAGAAGCGCAAATCGACGCCTCCTACCTCCCAACCTCCTGCGCCGAAGTAAAGGAGCGTCTACAGCGTTCTCCCTGTGCCTCTCATGTGCCTCCTTCAGCGAAATAACACTTTCACAGAAGGAGACCACTGCCTTCCACTCCCTTTCACCGGTGAGCATTGCGCCAACTATGCCCTCCAGTGAAAGGTTTCCTCTGACCAACGACGTCAATAGATGCCGCTGGGGTCCCCACGCCGGGCATTCTGCCAGAGTGTGATGCACTGTATCTACAAGAGACCTATAAACTCACTCGGTGCGAGATCTTCAAAAATTTACGTTAACAAATTAACTCCTTTCACAATGTAGACGATCACTAAGCAGTCCGATCAATTTGGACATTCGAAACGAAAAATATTTGCTAAGTGCACTACCTCAAAAGGTGGCGTGGAAATGTGTACACATTAAAACTCTTTCAACTTTTTTTAATTTTTATATCTCAGAAACGGTAACTCTTTGGACAAAAGTATTACAACATTTTTTATAGATAATTATCTGATTAACAATTTTTGATTGAACAAATTTTTTGATAAAACTTGCCGTTTTGCTGTAAATCGCGAAAAACTCCAAGCTCTCTAGATGTCTGATTGATAAGCACTTTTCACAATTCATTTATGATGGTGTTTTGAACAATGCTCCATTAATTTTCAGCTGGGTGTGAATTAACTAAACTTCACCCCTGTTTTTTGTTATTATTCGACCGAAGTAAAGTACAGATTTTTAGTAAAAATCATGATATCGAGAAATACGCTGGTATCACTAGATAGCGCAGCCAATTTTGATGCATTGATAAATTTTATAAAAGCAACTAATAACAATTAATGAATAAGATATTCAAATAACCTTCCAAAAGAAGTTTTAGACATTAACAAATCTATTATCTAATATTAAAGAGCTATTTATGAAATGGATAAGCTCTAATCTTTTAAAGAATAGTTATATTTTCCATTGTAGTATTAATTTTGAATACATTATGAGGTATAAAAGCAGACACTGTTTTGTTTTGAACGTGGAGTAGTTATATTTCGTTAACTCCAACACAACAAACGTTAGAAAAATTTGTACAGGAAACTTTCAATTATGATAGATGGTCAAGCGTAAATTTTGTTGGTCTAAATCTATTTTAATATTTTACAAGAACTTTATTAATGATTTTATCCTATATAAGTATCTCTATTTCGTATAGTCTCATTTAAAGATGACGTGACTTGAAATGTATTCTATTTTCTTTCTCCATTTACTTATATAAATATATGTGGTGTATTTATTATTAGCACCACTTCCATACTAGTGAATGAAATGCGGTAGAGATGAGTGGATTGAAACTGAGTTGTGGTATAAAAGAAGAAGTAGTGGCTAAAATTGAGAAAGGTATCCTTAGATAGTTTGGGCACGTGGAGAGAATGAATGAAAGTTGGAAGAGGAAGACCAAGGTTAACGTTCCTGGATCAATTCCAGGACATTTAAAACAAAGGCCAGGTCAAGAGTACTCTAAACGAACGAACTTGCATGAAATAAGAATGTTTAATAAGAATGAAAGAAGCAAAGGAGATATGCAAGGATCGTGGCAAGTGGAAGGACGTGGTCTCTGCCTACCCCTATGGCAATGAGGTGTGATGTTATATATGTAAGAAATCACTTTTCTATCAGCAAGTTTAAGTATCCTTTTTAATTTTTAAGGCACCTCTTTCCACTTTAGCCCATTAACGTTAAACGTCTTTGAGGTTACATTCAAAAAGTTTATTTTGTAAAAAGGAAGAAAAAGTTGCTATGGTACTGCGTTATTTAAAATTCCTTATGTACTCCTGACTATAACAAACAGTGCAACAAAATAAATATTACTATGTCATATAGCCAAATAGGGTCCCATGTTCACATAACCATTGAGAGACAAGTGATAGGGCATCATTTATATCATCAAAATTTTAAACAACACGGATGTATCATCAGCAAGTAGCACTATATCGCATTTGTCTTTCACATGGTAAGCTAAATCATTTATATATATTAAGAATAAGAAAGGGCCAAGTATTGATCCTTGTGGGACACCCATTTTTACCGGTGATCTCGAGAACTGTACGCCATTTACGAATATCTTTTGTAGTCAAGTTTGATGATAAGAACTCAACAGATTAAGTGCCCCATCTCTCACACCACATTAATTTAAGGATAAGAATATGTTCTACACAATCAAAAGCCTTTGAAAGATCACAGAATATCCCTAGTACATTCTGGAACTTCCCAAGCAACAAAAATATGCCTCATAAGGGACAAGCTAGGGTCTGTCGTGTTGCAACCGTTTCTAAATCCGTATTGCTCTGGATGAAGGAGACTATATCTATTAAAATGGTTCAATAAAAAAATACTCCATCATCTAGTCAATACCGAAATAGGACGATAGTTACCAAGGTCACACTTATTTCTACGAGTAGATTTAAAAAGAGGCCCACCTTTATTAGGTCATGTGCCTGTATTTACAATGAACCACACCTCATTAGATACATGTGACAATAATCAACTAAACCAATCATTAATCAAATAATTTGTCGCTACGAGAAACAATACTTCCTATAATGTTTATACAATGTGTATTGTTTTTTCTAATAATGAATTCATAAGGTCAATCAATTCGTTTTACCCTCGTTGAATCGTTCAATAAAACTTTTACATTTCCTCCACTTGGATATCCGGGTATCATCAATATTCAAAATGCATAAATTACCGATTTTTCGATTAATTTAATATTCATAAGTGTTCAAGAGCGTTTAAAATTTTGACAAGGATTTTTCTTAAAGTACGGCGCAATTTAAAGCTTATGTAACTTAGACATTGAACTGAGGAATATTAAGGTTATAATTCTTTTTTTTTAACTGCCTCATTGGTGTAGTGGTTAGCATGTTCGACTACAGACATGAGGTCCTGGGTTCGAGTCCCGGGTCAAGCCAGTTCAATATTAATATTGAGTTTTCTATTAAGAATTTCTCAATATGTAACCGAAGTTGAGAAGCTGGAGGTGTGCGCCATCCCCGTGCCTCGGAGAGCACGTTAAGCCGTCGGTCCTGCGTCTGATCTCTCTCCAGTCGTGTCGGATTCCCGTCACATCGGTCTATGAGAGTGTATGCTCTAAAAACCCTTGCTCCTCAGAGTGAGGAGGCCTGTGCCCAGCAGTGGGACGTTAATGGGCTGCTACTTACTTTACATTTTAATTCTTTTTACTCCTTACATTTTGAAATGTAATATCTTATTTTTAATATAATTAATACTGAGGGTATTATCAGCTAACCATGCTATTATATCTGATACACTTTTATTTATGGCAGTCTGCTATTCTTCTATAGTTTTATTTGTATATATATTATTGTACAATCGGTAAATATTACCATAATTTGTGACCTTCGGTTGGTCATTAATATATAAAAGAAGAAAAAGTGGCCCTAGAAAAAAACGGAGGAAACCATTACAAATTTCATGGCCTCTCTAGTGTAAATTCTAAGAAAATATTATTTTTCTTTAATTTAATTCTATCAGCTTGTCTATATTTAGATGTCCAGAAACTGTGAGTCGAAAATTGAACCATATATAGAACTAAGTCCTTAGTTATTTCGTAATTATTGGCGTCCAAGTAGTTGAGCATTCCAACCCTCAAGGGGTCTAATTAATTCTGTTTGTACTCAAAATATACAAGTAAAACAAGCTCTGAATTGACAAATTCATCTACAAATTATATATTTAATTGCAGACGGAAACTGCAAGTAAGATCCAATTATTTTAAAGAGAGAAATTAATGTCGCTAAACGGTTAAAAATGTAACCCCGGTTAAAATTTTCAACTTTCCCACGACAAATGAAATAACTGTAGAGTACCTTATAACTCGACGAAATGTGCATCAAATTTTTGGGTTTGGATAAAACATTTTTTAATTATTACTAGCTGACCCGGAAAACATCGCACCGCCTCAGAATCGATAATTAAAAAAGCTGAATGATAATTGCAGAATGATTCCACTTTAGTAACTACCGAGGTGTGCAACGAGTGTGGCTGCACCGTTGACACGGCCCAACACACGCCTGAGGCATGCCCAACCTGGAGTGGTTCAGCGTGTCGCGCTCGTGCCGGTTATTGGTGCAGATCTCTCGCTCCCCACCGTCATTAGAATGATGGTGAGCAGCGAGAGAGCATGGTGTGCTATGTTCTCCTTCTGCGGGGACGTCATAACGCGGAAGGAGGTGGCGAAACGATCGAGGGAAGCGTACGTGACCACTTCGACCGTTCGCAGGAGAAGGCCGGGAAGGAGGCGAAAGGCCCACGATCGGCGTCTTCCTCCTTCGTAGTGACCTTTGATTAACGGAATCGGGGTCCGTTGCTCAACAACGAGAGATCCCGCGAGGTGGTTGGTGGCTTGCCAGGTGCTATTCACCTAGGCGTAGGCAATCAACCTTCGGAGTAAGTTTTGGTCATTGACCGAGTTGGGCCTAAGCAGGCACATCGCTGGCCGGGTTGCGAATGTCTGTCAGTCGCGTTCTCGTGACCCCGTCTCCGAGTGATGTAGGAGCACCGCTGGGTTTTTAGCCGGTATGAGTCCGGCATACCCTGGCCATCACCCCGAGTATTCCAGGTATCCACTAGAATTTTCCAGCGTTGAAAGAAAAATGAAAACATTAGTAAGAAATGTGGTCAACACTAAACCAGAAATTTAATTGATTTCTAAACGACGTGACGAACATCAAATGTTTGTCAGGTAGGAATAGTTTCTAAGGGAAAGCGAAGTTGTTGTTTTTACTATATACCAAATATTTTTGTCATATTTAAACCTTCCTTGGACACATAATTCAAAACTTAGCTAATTCATTTTTAAGTTATTTCTGTACCAACTTATAGACGTATATATATACGTAGCAATAGATCTTTAAAAAATCTATGATCCTGATTAATAAATGGTAATATAATCATTAAAATTATTAAAACTTCACGTTGTGCACACTCTTGTGTATGAGCAACAATTATTACAAGGGAATTATAAAAATAAGAAGTATGAGTGGGTGAAAAAGTAAGAAATGGTGTGATCAGAGAACGATGTGGTATAAATGAAGATGTAGTGTCATGTAGAGAGATGAATGAAAGTAGAATGACAAAAAGAACTTATGAGTCAAGAGTGAATGCGAAAGTTGGAAGGGGAAGAACAAGGCGAACGTTCCTGGATCAAATCCTGGACATTTTAAATATGGGCCAGGTCAAGGGTACTCTAAACCGACGAACTTGTATGAAAGGTTTAATGAAAATAGAAGAAGCGAAAGAGATATGCAAGGATGTCTTTTCACTTGGATCTTTAAAACTATACAACGGATTTTAATGCAGCAATAGATAGAGTGATTCAAGAGGAAGGTTAATATGTATAATACATACATGTTATAGTATAGAAAAGTGGAAAAATTACAAGTTTTGTAACGTGATGTCGTAACAAACATTTTGTATGTTTAAACCACAAACGCTGGTTAAACCGAGCGAGATAGAATAAACTAATATACAACGGAATTGTATATCATAAAAAAATCTATAAAAAAGTCTTACATGTTATATACTAATCTCTAAAGGATACCCCATATTAACCATTTTTATCTTTTACATATTACAAAAAATATATATCATTAAACAAGCTATTTTATGCAATACAGTGTTGTTTCTTATCCTTTACTATTAAATACTTTACAGACATACATACATACATAGCATCACGCCTCATTCCCATAGAGGTAGGCAGACACCACGTTCTTCCACATGCCACGATTCTTGCATATCTCCTTCGTTTCTTTCACTCTCAATAAACCTTTCATACAAATTCGTCGGTTTAGAGTACTCTTGACCTGGCCCTTATTTAAAATATGTGAATTTAATCCAGGAACGTTCGCCTTGGTCTCCCTTTCCAACTTTCGCATTCACTCTTGAATCATAAATCCTTTTTGTCAGTCTCCTTTCATTCATTCTCTCTACGTGCTCAAACCATCTAAGCATACCTTTCTCAATTTCAATCCTTCTCAATGCTCTCATCTCTACCGCATTTATTTTACTTTTGTGATTCTTCTGCCATTCCCAACTTTCACTACCATACATCAGTAATGGTACCAACACTCCTGCATGTGCAGTCAGTCTGGCCCTTTGAGACACCATCTGGCTATTCATAAAGGCGTGCAGAGCGCTATTTGCCATATTCCCTCCATCCACTCTCCTTTCAATATCACTTTTAGATGTTCCATCTTTTGTAAATTTAGATCCCAAGTATACAAATTATTTCACCTCTTCCACTTGTTCTCCATCTATCAAAATATTGCCATTCATCATAGATTCATCTCATTCAAAAAGCATAACTTTCGTTTTATTTACATTCACTTTCATTCCGAAAGCTTCATTCATAATATTTAGCATCTCCTGTAGCTCATTAGCAGATGATGCATGTATTACTTGATCCTCAGCGTAGAGTAAACATTTGATGAGTAATTCTTATTCTTAAGATTCTTAACCCATACATACTTTCTTTTAAATCTGTCAAACATTTATCCATGAATAGGTTGAACAGCCATGGTGGCGCAACACAACGATGACCACAGCTCATTTATCACGACTCGATCATAGGAATAAAATAGAAAAATTCTAATGACATATTCTATTATGAATGAAAATCTAAGTTAATATTAACTCGGAACACCGTGTTATGATGTAAGAATTCGACGGAAAGCCAATATTTTTATTAAAGAAATTGTTTTGTCCTGTATAACCCGTATTGACGCCAATTACAAGAGGTCACTGGACCGCGAAAGAGCGCGAAACCGTATTTTTCAAGACTTGTTTTACAGGATATACGAGATTTAATTTAATTTTTTATCGTCTAATTGTTACAACATTGAAAATATAAAATAGGACACGAAAGGTTTGTTTTAAGTGAATACGGGCAATAATTTCTAAATAAAATATTATGTTAATCGATAGATTTTGTCGAAAGTTGACGATTAAATCGCAAATGAACGTCGTAGCGTCATTGAGTTGAAAGTTATACTAAATGGAATCACCTTGAATGACCTTCAAAATAACGGGGCTTCCCTGTCCATTGTGCGTGATGTGTTACTGCCCTTACTTAGCGTAACAAATTTGTTCATTCTTTAGCTATGCAGTGGTGTAATCATATTTCGGATGGAGCTGGTTATGTAGCTACAATACACAAATGTATCCCCTGACTTTGCTATCATTCAAATAGATGTCGCTCATATTTATGACTCAAAAAAATAAAGTGTTTCACTACTTTACTCAAGCAAAAGGACTCAAGGGATGAAAAATCCCTTTAGCAAAGCTACGCATTATCACTTATAAAATAAAGAACTTTTCCTTAAAACGAAATCAAATTATCCCACAAAAATCCGTTCGAGACAGATAACCGAAACGTACATTTTATGAGTACAGACGGAGATAATTTCCATTGTAATTTTAATAAATTTACATAAAATGATATCAAGTTTGAATTGGGCAGTATTCAAATGTTATAAAATATATAAACCATTTCAACTTTGCGTGCACGAAACAGAATGGTATCCGTGGAACTCTTCAAACTTTGTTTTAACACAAGTGGTATAAATATAAAACTGGACCATAACCGTACTGGATATAATGAAATTATATATTCCCATCTTTTACTCTACATGAATGTACTTCCTTGTTCTTTCAATTGAAATAAATAACATTCAAAAGTCTTTTACGAGTATAGCAAATTTGGTTTTGGCTAATTTTGGTTTTGAGTGTTTTGTGAAAGTTCAAGGAAGGCTTAAAAGGTGAGTGTATATTAAAAAACATGCTTGTAGTATAGTAAAAACAACAATTTCTCTTTCCCTTAGAAACCATTCCTACCTGTCAAACATTTGATGTTCGTCCCGTCGTTTAGAAATCAATTAAATTTAAAAGTCGTTCAGAAATCACTTCTTTATTCATTTTTTGGTTTTGAATGGCAAACGTTTAATGTTCGTCCCGTCGTTTAGAACTCAAATAAATTTAAAAGTCGTTCAGAAATCACGTTTTTTTATTCATTTTTTGGTTTTGAATGGCAAACGTTTAATGTTCGTCCCGTCGCTTAGAACTCAAATAAATTTAAAAGTCGTTCAGAAATCACGTTTTTTTATTCATTTTTTGGTTTTGAATGGCAAACGTTTAATGTTCGTCCCGTCGCTTAGAACTCAAATAAATTTAAAAGTCGTTCAGAAATCACGTTTTTTTATTCATTTTTTGGTTTTGAATGGCAAACGTTTAATGTTCGTCCCGTCGCTTAGAACTCAAATAAATTTAAAAGTCGTTCAGAAATCACGTTTTTTTATTCATTTTTTGGTTTTGAATGGCAAACGTTTAATGTTCGTCCCGTCGCTTAGAACTCAAATAAATTTAAAAGTCGTTCAGAAATCACGTTTTTTTATTCATTTTTTGGTTTTGAATGGCAAACGTTTAATGTTCGTCCCGTCGCTTAGAACTCAAATAAATTTAAAAGTCGTTCAGAAATCACGTTTTTTTATTCATTTTTTGGTTTTGAATGGCAAACGTTTAATGTTCGTCCCGTCGCTTAGAACTCAAATAAATTTAAAAGTCGTTCAGAAATCACGTTTTTTTATTCATTTTTTGGTTTTGAATGGCAAACGTTTAATGTTCGTCCCGTCGCTTAGAACTCAAATAAATTTAAAAGTCGTTCAGAAATCACGTTTTTTTATTCATTTTTTGGTTTTGAATGGCAAACGTTTAATGTTCGTCCCGTCGCTTAGAACTCAAATAAATTTAAAAGTCGTTCAGAAATCACGTTTTTTTATTCATTTTTTGGTTTTGAATGGCAAACGTTTAATGTTCGTCCCGTCGCTTAGAACTCAAATAAATTTAAAAGTCGTTCAGAAATCACGTTTTTTTATTCATTTTTTGGTTTTGAATGGCAAACGTTTAATGTTCGTCCCGTCGCTTAGAACTCAAATAAATTTAAAAGTCGTTCAGAAATCACGTTTTTTTATTCATTTTTTGGTTTTGAATGGCAAACGTTTAATGTTCGTCCCGTCGCTTAGAACTCAAATAAATTTAAAAGTCGTTCAGAAATCACGTTTTTTTATTCATTTTTTGGTTTTGAATGGCAAACGTTTAATGTTCGTCCCGTCGCTTAGAACTCAAATAAATTTAAAAGTCGTTCAGAAATCACGTTTTTTTATTCATTTTTTGGTTTTGAATGGCAAACGTTTAATGTTCGTCCCGTCGCTTAGAACTCAAATAAATTTAAAAGTCGTTCAGAAATCACGTTTTTTTATTCATTTTTTGGTTTTGAATGGCAAACGTTTAATGTTCGTCCCGTCGCTTAGAACTCAAATAAATTTAAAAGTCGTTCAGAAATCACGTTTTTTTATTCATTTTTTGGTTTTGAATGGCAAACGTTTAATGTTCGTCCCGTCGCTTAGAACTCAAATAAATTTAAAAGTCGTTCAGAAATCACGTTTTTTTATTCATTTTTTGGTTTTGAATGGCAAACGTTTAATGTTCGTCCCGTCGCTTAGAACTCAAATAAATTTAAAAGTCGTTCAGAAATCACGTTTTTTTATTCATTTTTTGGTTTTGAATGGCAAACGTTTAATGTTCGTCCCGTCGCTTAGAACTCAAATAAATTTAAAAGTCGTTCAGAAATCACGTTTTTTTATTCATTTTTTGGTTTTGAATGGCAAACGTTTAATGTTCGTCCCGTCGCTTAGAACTCAAATAAATTTAAAAGTCGTTCAGAAATCACGTTTTTTTATTCATTTTTTGGTTTTGAATGGCAAACGTTTAATGTTCGTCCCGTCGCTTAGAACTCAAATAAATTTAAAAGTCGTTCAGAAATCACGTTTTTTTATTCATTTTTTGGTTTTGAATGGCAAACGTTTAATGTTCGTCCCGTCGCTTAGAACTCAAATAAATTTAAAAGTCGTTCAGAAATCACGTTTTTTTATTCATTTTTTGGTTTTGAATGGCAAACGTTTAATGTTCGTCCCGTCGCTTAGAACTCAAATAAATTTAAAAGTCGTTCAGAAATCACGTTTTTTTATTCATTTTTTGGTTTTGAATGGCAAACGTTTAATGTTCGTCCCGTCGCTTAGAACTCAAATAAATTTAAAAGTCGTTCAGAAATCACGTTTTTTTATTCATTTTTTGGTTTTGAATGGCAAACGTTTAATGTTCGTCCCGTCGCTTAGAACTCAAATAAATTTAAAAGTCGTTCAGAAATCACGTTTTTTTATTCATTTTTTGGTTTTGAATGGCAAACGTTTAATGTTCGTCCCGTCGCTTAGAACTCAAATAAATTTAAAAGTCGTTCAGAAATCACGTTTTTTTATTCATTTTTTGGTTTTGAATGGCAAACGTTTAATGTTCGTCCCGTCGCTTAGAACTCAAATAAATTTAAAAGTCGTTCAGAAATCACGTTTTTTTATTCATTTTTTGGTTTTGAATGGCAAACGTTTAATGTTCGTCCCGTCGCTTAGAACTCAAATAAATTTAAAAGTCGTTCAGAAATCACGTTTTTTTATTCATTTTTTGGTTTTGAATGGCAAACGTTTAATGTTCGTCCCGTCGCTTAGAACTCAAATAAATTTAAAAGTCGTTCAGAAATCACGTTTTTTTATTCATTTTTTGGTTTTGAATGGCAAACGTTTAATGTTCGTCCCGTCGCTTAGAACTCAAATAAATTTAAAAGTCGTTCAGAAATCACGTTTTTTTATTCATTTTTTGGTTTTGAATGGCAAACGTTTAATGTTCGTCCCGTCGCTTAGAACTCAAATAAATTTAAAAGTCGTTCAGAAATCACGTTTTTTTATTCATTTTTTGGTTTTGAATGGCAAACGTTTAATGTTCGTCCCGTCGCTTAGAACTCAAATAAATTTAAAAGTCGTTCAGAAATCACGTTTTTTTATTCATTTTTTGGTTTTGAATGGCAAACGTTTAATGTTCGTCCCGTCGCTTAGAACTCAAATAAATTTAAAAGTCGTTCAGAAATCACGTTTTTTTATTCATTTTTTGGTTTTGAATGGCAAACGTTTAATGTTCGTCCCGTCGCTTAGAACTCAAATAAATTTAAAAGTCGTTCAGAAATCACGTTTTTTTATTCATTTTTTGGTTTTGAATGGCAAACGTTTAATGTTCGTCCCGTCGCTTAGAACTCAAATAAATTTAANGAGGGATTTGTGGACAAGGAATCCGACACCACCTTGAGATTGAACTTCACCTTCCCGGTAGTAAAACAAGTTACCGGATTCGAGGATTATCGTGTCCTCCCCCTCTCTACGGACTTCCGACAATCCTATAATATCCCAGTGTAACTTGTTTACTGCTTCTTCCAGTTCGAAGATCTTTTCGTCGGTCCTCAAAGTGCGTGCGTTGTATGTTGCCAGGTCAAGTCGTCGGGGTTGGCAGCGGAATCTCTTCCGGAGATTCTTAGCACCCCCTGCCCCGCCGTTACCGTAACCGCTGCCAGAGCTAGGAATAGCGGGACTGCCGGGGACTGGGGGCCGTTGCTGCCTTGTTATTATCATATGTGGATTTGCCCACATATGTCTAAATGTCGCATTTTATTAATTCCGAATTCTTCTGATCCGGTTAAGTTTTGAACACTAAAATTAAAACATTCTGCAATTCTCATTCAGCTTTTTTATTAAACCGTGGTACGAAGCTTACCAGGTCAGCTAGTCTATTATATTATTTTCTATACATGACAATAAAGCACACAAGCACCACTTTCTTATATTCTTTCTTACCCATGATAAACTCTTAGATAAGGTAAGTAGAAGTGTTTGCGTAATGGCTGGCAATTTGTTTTATAAATCACGATAACTTTAGGAAATGTGACTCGCAAAGTTTTAAAATAACAATATTACTTTTGATTTAAATTTTTTTCTAAAATTGCCAACCAAATTCAATGTTTTTGATAGAAGACTTTTAAATTTAATTGATTTCTGAATGACTTGATGAACATCAAATGTTTGACAGGTAAGAATAGTTTCTTAAACTAAATTGTTGTTTTTAGTGTATTCCTAGCATCTTTTTCATATTTACACACCTTTGAAACTTCCCCTGGACTTCCACAAATAATTCAAAACCAAAATTAGCCAAATCAGTCCAACTGATCTCAAGTTTTAGTGAGACTAACGAAAAGCAATCGATTTTTATGTAGATTATAAGTATATAGTGAACACCTACAACTTTTAAATGAATAAATAATGTAAACAATTTAAATAAGGCGACGCAGCAACTTGAATCGATTGTAAGGAGAAAATTTATTGGAAAACTTTTTCTCCGCACCTCAGTCGCTCCGTTCTTTCCTAATTTACTTCAATTAAATGTATAATTGATTATTAGGAAACTTCCACGTGATACTTTGATATTGAAAATGCTTAAACAATACAATCTATACGCATATTTGATTAATGTCTTCGTAATTCCAATGGGAATATATAAAAGCAAAAATCAAAATATTATTTTTTCAAAAAGCACTTTTGAATTAACTTATAATACACCAATAATTACTTCACTATTTGAATTTATACAATTTAATTTTTTATTTATTTATTTGGACATAAAAAAGAAAGGTACATAATTTGAATACCCTGGACCCCTAAACTAGGTAAGCCCGTGATTTAGGGATCAGTGTCTTCCCAATTTTATAATATATTATACGCCTAACCTACTTATATAATACAAAATGAAAAACGATGGTGTGTGAGTGTGTGTGTGTGTGTGTGTGTATGTGTGTGTGTGTGTGTGTGTGTGCATGCGTGCGTGCGTAATTAAATCAACATATTTTCTGTTGCATTATAGTCCAGATCATTAAGAAAGATTTTTTTTCAGTGTGTGTTTGTTTAATTTTATAATATGTTCCGTTCCATTTATTTTATTGTACAGCATTTGAGACATGTAGGGGTATTGGCGCGTCGCAAAGGCACTTCTTGTCCATTGTATTTGTAGTGGATGTCTTCTTGCCTGTACAGTCGATGATTCTTTGATTATTTGTATTTTATGGGACCGGGTTACACACTTTTAACACAGTAAATCAGTTTCCTCATAGAGTTCCAATGTTGGAAATCTTCGTGGTTTTCGCAGCATTTCCTTTATAACTGCTCTTTGTGCACGTTCTAGTTCTATCATGTGCCACTTGGCTGGGCCTCCCCAGGCCAGAATACAATATATCACCAAGGACAGGCATTTCGATTTGTATATTTGTATCGTCAGTTTATCTTTAGTTACGTCGTAGAGGTTTCTTAGCACCGGGATTAATTTTCGAATTTTGTTGGCCACGGAAGTTATATGAGGATTTTAATTTCGACGCAGGGAAATGCATTTACGCACCCCGACTATGGGGTCGGGAGTGTGGGACTCGACGAGGGGGAAGAACTCGCAATACCCACTAAATCCCAGCGGGACCGTCGTCAACCATGAGTGGGGAGCCAGAGGCTCGTTGAGGCATTCCTCTCTGAGGCTCACAGATATTCTACAGGGGGAGGAGTTGCATGAACCTCCGCATCCTGTTTCCTACTCCCCTTCGTCTGGGCCGGAGTGTCTCAGCGGCATTCACCCTCTCCCTTTGTCGTGCCTCCTTAAGCGAGATGACAATCTCGCAAAAGGAGGCAACCGCTCTCCAGGCCTGCTCACTGATGAGCATTACATCTATAATGATACCAATTTAACTTTTCGTCAATTATTACTCCAAGTTATTTTATAGAAGCTTCGCTGATTAGATATTCACAGGAACAGTTATTTTGCGGAATTAGTGATTCGTTACAAGGAAATGAATGAAGTTTTTTTTATACTCATTCTCTTTTAAAACAATAACACACTGTTCCGCTTGTTAAAATTACCTCGGATTGCATAACCTTTCGTTACTTAATAACTCCTCGCATATCAGAGCCATCAGTGTATCTAACTGGAATCAAGTCCAAAACATCTTTATCAACATTACAATATGCCTTTTGTTAAAAGATGATTTTGATGTAATTATTAAAATTATATAGTGGCAAATTGTGGTATATTAAAAATGCGTATGCTCGAAGCGACAAATGATTTCTGAACCATCTTCCCTGGTAAAATATGCCATTACAAGTTTGTTTTTATTTCTTGCATTAAATTTATTTATTTCGCTATTATAAAAAGTTATAGATAACTTTTCGTTGCACCATTTTAAGGGGAAAATGCCATTGTAAATAGTTTAATTACTCCGCGACGAAATGTAGTTTATTTACATTTCCAAGGTTTTTTTAATGCTGACAGATTAGAACTTGATTGTGATGGTAAGTGATGATACTATCTAAGAAGGAAGCGCACTAATCTGGTAAGAGGAGATTTACCTAATATGGTTTCTACACAGCATCGTACCGGAATACAAATCTCTTTCTTGGAGGTACGTCTACCAGCAAGGGTGGTAACAAGACAGCGAAGCCTTCCAGTCCAGACTTTGACAAATTAGAAAATGCAATTACCTAAATTCATCCTATCGGGGATTGAATACGGGACCTCTTCTAGCAAAGCAAGTACTCGCCTCACTGCTCCAACGAGGCTCATCACTTTTAAAAGTATAAGGTGTTCGACATCATCATGGCCTAGGAAGAGGCAGCCCATACACGTCCTTGACGACCCAGACTACCTTTAACAACGCCCAGTACCCTTGCACACACACGCACAGCGTCTTCGCCGGCGAAGACGAGGGCCTCGCTATCTGACGCACCCCGGCCGCGGCTCCCAGTCGCGAACCCATGGACGTCAAGATTAAGCACCTGCCCGATTGTCCTTTTCAGCAGCAGCAAACGTTGCTCTAAGCCTAGGTCCGAGCCTTGCAGGAGGCGTCCTTAGAGCAACGTTTTCCCCCGACGCAGCAGGGCCCACCACTCGGCAGAGCTTCTGCGCTCGCCATCCCTCTCGGTTACGCTGTAAAAGCCAGTAGGGTTAACAGCAACTACACACTTTGAAAAAAAAAAGAATTTTACACTGAATACACGTTAGCTCTTCATATAGTGCTTCGGTGTGTGCTTTCTTCTTCTGGAGACACTCGCTGGACGCTAACGAAAAATCATGCTTCCGTCTGACTGCTTCCAGCATTAGGACAATCAGACAGGGACTCGACTTTTTAGTTAACCCGTAATTCTGTAAACCTTATCAAATAATAAACTAAGTACTTCTTCTTCGGCGTTTCTGTTTGACAACCCGACTCAGTCTCAACTTACTACCACCCGTCAATTACAGTGTATATTTAAATAATGAAGAGAATAAACATTTTAGTGAATGTTTGTTGGTGTTTTCAATATCCTGTATCAATATAACAATAAAGTAAAAGTAAGTAAGTAGCAGCCCATCAACGTCCCACTGCTGGGCACAGGCCTCCTCCCTCATATGAGAGAGGGTTTTTAGAGCATAGACCAACCACGCTGCTCCACTGCGGATTTGCAGGCTATATAACAATATTGCTATCAAATTTCTAATACAATATTATAACAAGCGATGAACTATATAATATTGTAGCAAAAACAATAATTATTTAACCACTAAAGCATAGAAAAGAGGACACAGCTAGGATTTTAATTTTCTCGCCGTAAATTATTGTAACGAATAGGGTTACCACGTCAATAAAGATGATTTTTAAAGTGAAACTTCTTTAGGCGCATGAGGGTAATTTTTTTTACGGATCGCGTCACGAAAATGTGCAGCGGTTTATGCTAATTCGTTTGAAGGTTAAGTAGTTTTAATATCATAAAATTCTTTAGACTATAAGCATATCTTCGACGGCCTCGCTGGCGCAGTGGTGCGAGTATTCGCTTTGCTAGCGGTGGTCCCGGGTTCGATCCCCGGTAGGACGAATCTAGGAAATTGTATTTTCTAATTTGTCTGAGTCTGGATTGGTGGGAGGCTTCAGCCGTGGCTAGTTACCACCTTACCAGCAAAAACGTACCGCCAAACAAAGAGATTTGTGTTCCGGTATGATGCTGTGTAGAAACCGTAAGGGGTATATCGCCGTTTTACAGATTTGCGCGCTTCCATCTTAGACTGTATCATCACTTACCATCGAGTGAGATCACAGTCAAGCGCTAATCTGTCAGCAAAAAAAATCAGAAGTGAAACTTCTTGTGCAAACTAATTTTTAAGTCTTGTTTCGTCGTCGTCGCTTCAACCGAGGGGCATCCAATGCTGGACATAGGTCTCACGAAATGATGCCCACAAGGCCCGATCTTGCACCGCCTGGCTCCAGCGGCTACCGGCGACCCTCTTTATGTCATCGGGCCACATTGTGGGGGTTTACCTACACTGCGCTTCCCGGTGCGGGGTCGCCACTCCAACGTCCATCGGTCCGTCGGGCTATGTACCCCACCCATTGTCACTTCAGGTTCGCGATTCGTAGGGCTATGTCGGTGACTTTGGTTCTGCTACGGATCTCCTCATTTCTGATTTGATCACGTAGAGAAACTCCAAGCATAGCCTTCTTCATCGCACGCTGAGTGACTCTGAGCTTTCGTATGAGGTCCATACTCAGCGTCCACGTTTCGGAGCTGTAGATCATCACTGGCAACAAGCACTGTTCGAAGAGCTTTGTCTTCAGGCACTGAGGGATATTAGACGAAAAGATCTGCCGTAATTTCCCGAACGCTGCCCAACTAAGTTGGATTAGGCTGTTAACCTCTTTGTCAAAATTGGACCTACCTAGCTACTATGGGTCCCAGGTATATGTACAGTCTTTTTTATATTTTTAGAAATTTTATTTTAAAACTTTAGATTTCCGAGACTTAGAGGGAGGGAAAAATAAAGATATGTTAGGAATTTAATTGTCATTAAAAGTGTCGAGAATTAATACAAATAATTTATCGAAATCTCAAATGACGAATTGTTAATAAAATGCCACTTGTTTTTTTGTCAATAATTAAAATTATTAATTAAATTTTGTTTTTTGCTTTAAAATTTAGAAAAGAGAAATTTATTAAGTATTAATATTAAGTATACATTTGTCGATGTTGACATCGACAAATGTATACCATACAAATACAAATGTATATCAACATCAACATCAACGGCGAGTACATCACTCATCTACGGTTTGCCGACGACGTGGTCATTATGGCAGAGACTCTGGAAGATCTCAATGCAATGCTCGATGACCTCAGCAGAGCTTCTCGACAGGTGGGCCTAAAAATGAACATGGATAAGACGAAAGTTATGTCCAATATCCATGTTCCGCTCCACCCAGTCATCGTTGAGAACTCTACACTCGAAATTGTTGACGAGTATACATACCTGGGATACATCGTCCAGCTAGGTAGGTCCAATTTCGAGAAAGAGGTCAACCGCCGAATCCAACTCGGTTGGGCAGCGTTCGGGAAGTTCCGGAAGACTTTTTCGTCCAATATCCCTCAGTGCCTGAAGACCAAAGTCTTCGAACAGTGCGTGTTGCCAGTGATGACCTACGGTTCTGAGACGTGGTCGCTGACTATGGGCCTCATGCGGAAGCTCAGAGTCACTCAGCGTGCGATGGAGAGGGCTATGCCCGGAGTTTCTCTACGCGATCAAATCAGAAATGAGGAGATCCGTAGCAGAACCAAAGTCACCGACATAGCCCTACGAATCGCGAACCTGAAGTGGCAATGGGCGGGGCACATAGTCCGACGAACCGATGGACGTTGGGG
>JACTOM010000897.1:2054157-2067975 GCA_015832385.1 Elymnias hypermnestra | reverse complement strand
ATCTACGCCAACTGACTTCGATGATTTTTTTATAGGAAAGGATATACTTCAAGGGTTGTTTTGTGATAGTTTGGTTAGGTTCTGATGAAGGATTCCATGACAAAGTGACGGAACTCTTCAATTCTTAGGAGCAAATGAACGATACTCGACAGAATCTTCTATAGGCTATCCAGATATTTGAGTTTCCTACCGTAACTTCAATATGGTCAAATGCTAGTCGTAGTTAAATATGAAGATCAATGGATCTCCTCAACGGCTTACAGTAAGGGTGCGGTTTATGGCAGAAATTATAAGTGTCTGTAATCAAATAGCAATGAGCTTACGTTTGTTGCTGCATCGCAACACGTTTTTAAGTGTACACATATTGAGACAAATTTGTTAGTTTACTTCAGATTCACTAAAAATCAAGAAATAAATATAAATTTTAACACAAAAAAACAGCCTTCAAAACAGACTTACACATATATTAATATGCTCTAAAAAGTAAGAAATAATTGCATATTCGGGGACACGCGGAGAACATCTAACCTTGGCTAATACCGCCTCCGAATATAAGAATACGAAGAGCACTATAAAAGAATACGCAATTATTTGTTACTTTTTAGAGCATTTTAATATATTTGTAAGTTTGTTTTGAAGGCGGTTCATTTTTTGTTAAAATTTTTATTTATGTTTACAGAGAACGGAAGATATCTGGGTGAAAAATATATGTATCTTATATACAGTGACGGATTCAAGATTATACTAATAATTACTTCACTAACAGATACTTAAAACAGATACTTCACAAGACACAGCTGGAAAGACGATATAATACAATTGCTCCGCTTTTTTAAAATAACCTCGTATTGCTTAACATTTCGTAATATTGCATCATGATCTTGGGATTTTTAAGTGTTGCCACTATATTACTCAATAACTCCCAATATTTCAGAGTCATCAGTGTTGTCAGCCAACTATCTATAATCTAACAAACTTTTAGGTTTTATTTAGGCTCATGCTTACTTCTTTTCCATTTTTAATCGAGAAATATGGATCTTAGAAAAAAACGTTAAAGACCAATATTGTAGGAAATGTTATTGTAAACAATTTTGGTTATCATCATTTTTCGCGTAAAGTTGAAAAAATACGGTTTGATGGTTTAGAATCGAATCGGACTTGACATTTTGATGTTGACAGCTGACATAACACCGAGCGCTGGGGTGGCGGCCATTACTGGTTCGGATTTCATAGAGTGCGCACGTGCCCACGTGTTCTAGTGGAATGTTTTAAATCTAGTTATACTTTGTTATTTATCTAAAATTACAAGTGTCGATTTAATATAGTGAAATTAATTAAGAAGGAACTAATTGTATCGTGGAATATTTTATTGAAATACCCACATTATGACAGACATAACCCAAGATTGTAACGCCTCATCCGAGGATGCCTTCAGGTTTATTGAAACCATAACATTTTCACCCACTCTTCCCAATAGAAAAATATAATCAAAATCGTAGGAAATTTAATTTAGAACAACTTTCCAAATAACTTTTTTGACTAAATAAAATATCATCCTTTCTTTGTGTTGTAATTCGAGAAATATTAATCGTAGGAATAAAATGATAATGACTAATATTGTAGGAAATTTTATTCCAAACCACTTTGGTTATTATCAATTTTCGCATAAATGTGATAATATTCAAGTTATTGAATAAACAAAAATTACACCGTTAATTCCAAGATGGCAGGCGGCGCAACAAGATCCGCATAATTTTCTGTGACCTTAACGAATCCCTAAGAAACATTTCTAATAAAAAATTATTACAATGTCAGTCCCTATTTTGAGCTAATTTCCTAATATCCTATATATCCGTCTGATGCAGGTGCTTGCCTGTCATGGTTGCTTCAGCAAGTACTTGCACCAGATTGTTGGCTGTTAGGAAAGGCCCGCCTGTCATGAGTGTGGCTCCTGTAGATACAGCACACCATACCCTGGCGGAGTGTCCAGTGTGGACCCCCAGCGGCATATCTTTTTGTCACTGGTTAGAGGAGATCTTCCACTGGAGAACATAATTGCTCGCCAGTGAAGTTGGGTGGAGGACGGTTGCCTTCTTTTGCGAGGCCAGGCAAATGAGAGGCTAAGGGAGCAAGGGGCTGGAGCTCTCTTTCGTCGTCGTCGGAGGCTTTGTGGCAGAAGTCGCACTTATGCCTCACTCTATTGAGTGGTAGATCCTCATAGTCTGTACCATTCGGGTCGATAGAATGGAATGCAGTTAGGGAACCTCTAGCGATCTCAATCATGGGAAGGGAACCGCTAGGTTTTAGTGGGTATTCTGTTATCAGTGAGTCTCACACTCCTGATGGAATTAATCTGTCATCGGGGTGCGTAAAGGCATTTCCCCGCGCATTATATGAATTTATACCTTCCAGAGTTCCTGTCACCTTAAATGTTGAGTATTTGTTAGCCCTTGTGCCCTTTTGTAAATATTTGTGTAAATTTAATAGCAAAAAGCTTGCACCATTTGTGTATTTACATTGTGCAGTCCCTTATCCTTATTTTTATAGGAGTTGGTAAATAATAATAAGGTGCTTTTGTGGATTATCAAAATTTTGGTTTGGAATGTCGTATAATTTACAATCTCCTTCATGCCTTCTGAAATTCACATGATTCTGGCGAGATTGCGTTTCAGAAGAAGAAGAAGACTAGGCTAATATGTGATGGTTGATCTAAATGTAGAAATTTAAAAGGAAAGGATGTTGTCAGATAAGTAGAAATTGTGTCTTGTTTTAAAATTCAACACTAACACTAACGTATGTTAGCTCCCAATTGAGACACATAGCGCAATATACATGAAAGCCGAGCAATAAATGCATCTTGAGCTTTTGCATTGCATTTCTTGTGATTACAACGTTTGAATCTCGCTGGAGATTGTACTCTCTAAAGGGCGAACTACATCTTAATAAAACACCAACTCACATTAACTAACAACTTTTATTCTCTTTCCTATTTAAATAACCACAACTTTCACTGTACTAAAAATTATACCCATGTCAATTACCGGTTGACATAATACCATTATTATATATCAACTCGGGCAAAATCAAAAATATAAGCATATCTTTGTTTTTAAATCAAAATGTGTATTATCTATTTCGCTTCTCGTTAACTGTCTTAACAAAATATGCGTAGAGATAACACCAGACAATAGAAAACAAAAACTAAATCAATTACAATATGACCGTTACTAACGGTGCGTGTGTCGCGTCGAAGGTTGTTAAGTTTTTTTTTTTTTGAGGTAATTTATAAACTGTGGTTATTAGTGATTATTTGTGTATTCATTACATAAGTAAAGTGAATAATAATGAAAACTCTTGAAGTAAGTTTTAATTTGTAAGATATGACCCAATAAATACAAGACGGACTTTTTTCACTATCTCAAAGTTTAGCGGAACGTGACGCTACACCAGAGTCTTCATTTAATAAACAAATTATAACATTGTATAGTTTAACTATTAATAAACATAAAATCATAACATTTGGTAGTCTTTCATGTACATTTAAGTCCCAAGAGCCACTTTAGCGTCATTCGACAGATTACTACTATTATTTTTTTCGGACAACGAAGGGTTACACAACTTAGCACACTTTCTTTTAAAACAATCGCCTTATAAGACAGCACGAGAGACTCTGTTCGCACAATTGTTCTGCTCGTTAAAGTTACCTCGTAATGCATAAAATTTCTTAATATTGCACAATGCTTTTAGTATTTTTTAAGTGTTGCCAGTATATTACTCAATAACTCACTACATTTCAGAGCTATCAGTGTTGTCAGCCAACTACCTATTGTCTAACACAAAGATGGACTTGATTCCAGTAGCCTACAAAACTATATTTAGAAGAGTTACCGCTGAGTTTCTTGCCAGTTTCTTCTCAGGGGTATCCACATTCTGAACCGGTAGAATAAATATAAATACTTTAATAAGCTTGTCCTTTCTGATGTTGTTGACTATCCGTTTATTTAAATCAGTTTAGTAGATTTGTCATGAAAGCGCGACAGACAGACAGTTACTTTCGCATTTATAATATTAGTTAGGATTGTCATTTTACACCCTTGATTGTAAACTTCTAAAAACTTTATATTTCATTATTCATTTATATGGAATCACCAGCTTAAAAGCTTCAAGTATCTGGCTATAAAAATGAGGATATTTTTTAACTTTACAATTTTTTTTTTGCATTAAAACTAACTCATATCCTTTCTCAGGTTTTAGACTATCTATGTATCAAATTTCATTTAAATCGGTTCAGTAGTTTTAGCGTGAAAGCGCGACACATAAAGTTACTATCGTATTTATAAAGTGGGGTTTTAGCAAACCCACTGGTACATAAAAGCACAAGTTCTCGATGTATTATATAATACTTAAGTAATGTTATTTTCCCTCATAATCATGAAAATATAACAAGAAATAAGTTGATTAGTTATTTAATACCCACACACACACACACAATTATCGATACTCAATTGGATACGAGCAGATGTTGGATATCGGAAACTTCTCGAGGAAATGGAAAAACATCTTCATATCAAATATAACTAGCAAGTATGTTACGTGATGTTTGAAAACTTATGGGTTACCTAATAACTTATGTATTTTACGAGATCTATCGCTTAAATTAGTAATTAATTATTCATAACATTCTAAATTAGGTCTATTTACTATCTAGAAAAACTGCCTCATTGGTCTAGTGGTTAGCATGTTCGACTACAGACATGAGGTCCTGGGTTCGAGTTTCGGGTCGGGCTAATTTGAAAATCAATATTGAGTTTTCTATTAGGATTTTTTCAATATTAACCCGAAGTTGGGAAGTTGGCGGTGTGATCCACCCCCGTGCCTCGGAGAACACGTTAAGCCGTCGGTCCTGCGCCTCATGTCTCTCCGGTTGTGTCGGATTCCCGTCACATCGGACTTTGAGAGTGAAGGAATACAGGGTGCACTTGTGTACTATGCCTACCAATCCGCAGTGAAGCAGCGTGGTGGGCCTATGCTCTAAAAACCCTCGCTCCTCGGAGTTAGGAGGCCTGTGACCAGCAGTGGGACGTTAATGGGCTGCTACTTACTTACTTTATTATCTAGAAGCTTAAGTAAGCGATAAGCTGTTAATTTGAACCTATCTATTGCATGTCGTATAATAGCTGGTAGGAAAGTGAACGGCAGAATAGCCAAGGCCAATACAGTGACGCTACTTGGATCGCATCAGTTGACGACTTTATATTCTCACATATTTGTGCAAAAAACAAAGTTTCATTTGCGTAATGGCTTACTTATGCTCAACTTGAATGAAAAATTTGTTACATAATTTATTTAACCCTAAGGTTGCCTAGCAATAAACGCTGTTTAGCCAATAAGACCGTCTTTTTGTACTCTATTCTTAATTTAATATGTATGTCGGTGCTAGCACCATCTGTCTATCAGCGTGGAACATAGTCAACAGTGGCAGTCCAGCGCGCGTCTCTCGGTAGTTCTCGGGTGACGGTCCGCCAGAGCGGTCGACTATTGAAACTGTCGCGTTCCTAGCTATTATTATTAATGAGTTTGTGTAAATTGATATCGGGAACATTAAGTGACTGAACATTATAATCTGAGTAAATTAATAAAGTATTTGATTGCACCAACATTACCCAGCAACGCCCACAGTATGGAAATTAAATTATAGATACTATTAATGACAATGTCGGAGAACACTACGCCCCTATGCCTTATGTTTCCTTCTTTCTTATTCTCCGACGTGTACAATAAGATGTATGCTCTCTCTGCTCACTTTTTGCTTACTGCAATACAATACTTACTTTCTACATAACAATGCTTGCTCACTGCTATACATTGCTTGCTTATTGCGATATATTGCTCGCTACCTGCGATACATTGCTTAGTTACTGCAATATATTGCTTGTTAACTGCATTACATTGCAAGATAACTTGCTCACTGCGATATATTGCTTACTTACTGCAATACGTTGCTTGCTCATTGCGATACATTGCTTACTTACTGCAATATATTGCTTGTTAACAGCATTACATTGCAAGATAACTTGCTCACTGCGATACATTGTTTGCTTACTGCAATATATTGCTTGTTAACAGCATTACATTGCAAGATAACTTGCTCACTGCGATATATTGCTTGCTACCTGCGATACATTGCTAGATAACTTGCTCACTGCGATATATTGCTTGGTACCTGCGATACATTGCTTACTTACTGCAATATATTGCTTGTTAACTGCATTACATTGCAAGATAACTTGCTCACTGTGATATATTGCTTGCTACCTGCGATACATTGCTGGCTCATTACGATACGACGATTGCGAGTCCGACTGAGGATTCAATCTCTAACTCACTGCAATACATTGCTTACTTACTGCGATATATTGAATAACTATTGCATTCATAGAATTAGAGAAAGACTTTGAAACATTTGGTTGTCGATACAGTCATTCGCTTTGCTAGAAGGTATTAGATTTCCGGTCAGGCAATTTAACAATACATTTATAATTGTCTTTTTCTAGAATGTTGATATAAATTACACATAATAGTTTTGTTAACACGTAACGTAATGTATCAACAATTCGCTGAAATATTTTTAGGTACCTGGCTTAGTTCCTGTAAAGGTGAATTTATGAAATACCCATTTCTAATTATCTATATATTAGAATTAAAAAAATAGAAACATCATTCAAAAGGACAATACGTAATGTAATGTAGAGAAGGGTTTATTAACAAGTTTAGGGAACTATCAAGTGTTGTTTGACTTGTAATGAAGGTTGTAAATTCATTCTGTTACATTTATTATGTTGGGGACACAAAATATACTAGCGGATTTCGTGTTGACATACGTAAGCACAGTTCCGCCTGTTATATTTTATAAATCTATACAGTTTAGTGTTTTAATAAAAGCCTATTAAAGTCAAAAAGCTGGGCAAAGGCCTCCTTGCTCGTGGGAGAGGTTTTAAAGGTCACAGACCCATTACGCTGCGGGTTAGTAAACTACACACATCCTAGAATTATTCACAGGATTCCTCACGATGGTCTCCTTCAGGGAAAAGCACAATTATAAACTTTAAACCCGGAAAATAAATAAAAAAGATAATTGATTGCAAAATGTTTCGTCTTCAGTAGAAAATGTGGTCAAAATTTAACAGGAATGTGACCAGATTATAAAAAATAATTCATAATTAAAAAAACGCGATCTTTACGCCCATAATTCCGCCAAAATCCGCCAAATATTGTGGTAGCGTTCAGAAATTATTGGTTATCAATGTCAAATGGCAAACACAAAAGTATCTTTTCAAATTTAGTTAGATTTCTGAATGACAGGACAAACACTAAACATTAGAGACATTCAAAAATAATAAATAGTAACTTCACTTTTAAACTTAATTGGATTTCTGAACGTCTTTTAATTTTAACTAATTTCTAAACAACGGAAAGAACATCAAAAGTTTGACAAGTAGGATTATTTTCTTAGAGAAAGCGAAATTGTTGTTTTTACTGAATTCCAAGCTTTTTTTTCATATTTACTCACCTTTTAAACCTCCCCTGGACTTTCACGAGTAATTCAAAATCAAAATTAGCCAAATCCGTTAAGCAGATTTCGATTTTTAGCGACAAACAGCAATTGATTTATATAAATAATTAGTAAAAACAATCTCTTGTACACTCTTTCCGGGTATCGAACTAGAGACTTTAGTGGTCTAGTTAGTACGAATAAAATTATGCAAGAGAGATAATGAAAGTAACAATTTCAGCAAACGGTTGATACTTAACATAATGTTAACAAGACTATGTAATTTGTCTCTTACCTTAATGAAGAGGCAGCTTTATTTTTATAGCCCCAACATTAACCTTTAAACGTTTATGTTTGCATTATCCACTGCCTGATATACATAACGGCATATTGCCTTCAGTCTCCTTAAAGTAAAGTGTGTACCTTATTTTATAATACACACTCATAAATTGTCTGTCTGTGACGTCAAAATTGCTCCTGTACACTATCTGCCTCAGCTTTGATGAACTATACGAATAAAATACGTCCTAATTGGTCTTGTGCTCAGCTTCTGCAACTGAGGTCCTGGTTTCGAGTCTCAGGTCTTCTGTTTTCTGTAAAGAAATTCTCAATGTTGTGTCGTTAAGCCGTCCGTCTTGCGCCTGATCTCTGCCGTCACATCCAATTATGAGGGTGAAGGAATAGAGAGTGACAGAAGAAAGAATCGTGACTGATCCATGCTCAAAAACCTCTCTCCTATAAGTGAGGAAGCCTGTTTCCTGCAGTAGGTCGATAATTGCTAGTTATCTATTTACTATATAAGCATGGAAGAGTGTTGGTGCCAATACTTATGTATGTATTTTTAAAAGAAAACGTTGTGGTAGAAAAGAAGATGTGGTGATTAAAATTGAGAAAATTTTGCTTAGATGGTATGGTCACATGGAGAGGATAACTGAAAGGAGATTGACATAAAGGATTTATTAGAGTGAAGGGAAAGTTGGAAGGGGAAGACCAAGGCGAATGTTCCTAGACCAAATCCAGGACATTTGAAATAAGGGTAAGGTCAAGAGTACTCCAAACCGACGAACTTGTATGAAAGGTTTACTGAGAATAAAAGAAGCGAAGGAGATATGCAAGGATCGTGGCAAGAGGAAGGACGTGGTCTCTGCCTACCCCTATGGGAATGAAGCGTGATGTTATGTATGTATTTACTATTTATTAAAGAACAAAAAGATATATTTAGATGAGCTACTTCGAACTGTTTAGATTATAGCTAGAGAGATTATGCTAAGACGGAAATAAATGGCTCAAGATGATTAATAGGAAATTTGTTGTTTTCCATCATGACGACGCCTGATGACACTTCTATAAACCGTTAAAAATTGAGAGAGTTTGTTTGCAAAGTTTTGGTTTACTCGCCTTAAAATCCAGAGTCTTATCTCTGCAAAACTCTCACAATACAATTAAATCAAATGATTTGTCACTAGATGGTGTCAATCAACTATTGAGAAAAAGGCATCATAGTTAAAAGCTTCAGTATAAAATCTATCATAACGTTTAATTATTAGCGACACTACCTTTTAGGAAAACGTTTTATCCTCCAATTACGAAATGAGGTAAAAGCGGATAAACGTTGCTATCTGATTTTCGATTAGTTCTGCGTTATTGTCATTATCATGAATTATGTTGATTGCTTTTGATTGTCGCTGTCAATATGAACTCATAACATTGTTAAATTAATCTATATATTTATATGTACTAATGGTCGAAATTAAATAATAAGTTTGATCATTGTTAGGGTTCTATTGTCAAAGACTATATTTAATCCCTAGTCCCTATTTCCTTATGTCGCTGTATTAATCGCACAGGTGCCAATTTCGATAGTTCTTTTGTTATTCTGTTTGTTATTGTCAGGGAAAAAAAGTTATGAAAGAAAATATAACAAAGTTGCGTTAAACGTTAAGCGATTAACAAATGCACATATTTACGCTACAAGCGTGTCAAAAACAACTAAAAATAAATTTGTCATTGTGCACTCCTTCTCTATGTAAGCTATAAGTGTGGGAAATTTCATCTCCTTTGTCCACCCAATTTTGTGTAGTGCAGGGTATAAAGTTGCTTCATGTTCATAAAAAAAATCAACATGTGGATTCTGCCCATCTATGGCTGCCAAACCTGGTCTCTTTAAATAGAACACACACGAAATCAGCCAGAGATCTATGGTGTGTAAGGAAGTTAGAAACACTAAGAAGGACATATTCGAAGCAAAACAAAACTAGAAAACTTCACACGATTAGAAAGCAAAAATGGAGATGGTCGAATATGTAGCATGCATTGTCGCAAAAGAGTCTTATAATGGTACCCAAAATATTGAACATGCAAACGAGGCAGACCATATCTTAGAAGATGCTTTGAAAGCTGTTGATGTCGATGTAAATGTGGCTGTGGGGCTTACACTAGCAAAGGAGTAGACAGAAATGGAAGAAATAGGAGATGGAAGAGGCTGTAGCTAAGAATATGCTAACAGGTACATAAGGCGTTAAAAAATATTGTGTTCGAATAAATGCTCAAGAATTATTAGGTATTCCCCATCTTTACTCCTGGGTCTTAAAAGAAAGACCTATGCCAAATTTTTAAAAATGCAACGAATAGTTTCCTTTTGACATGTGAGTTCGGAAAGGAATCTAACCCGGAACAATTACAATAGAAGTGAGTACTTGCAGTATTTTACTTCGATACAATTTCTACAAACGTACTTTTTAAGTTACGTGAACAAACAGATATTTCGCTTTAACATTCGCTTCCGTTTTATTATTCTGATTGGAGCTTGCAGCTACTAAAAAAGGGAGGTTATCAAACGTTTGATAGCATGTATAAGTGAGCTATGGAAATATTCCCTTTTTTATCTCTCTTCGAGAATAATAACATACTAAAAGCAAATTTCTCCTATATTCTAACGTGTGCAAGCGTTTTATACGCTACAGTTTCATTTACACCTACTTTGAATCGCAGGCAATTTGCACACGAGATTTACTTATCTACGAAGCGAGGTTTAAACTTAATTTAGAAAATAGAAATATGGCAGCCTGTCTTTGAAGTTGTTTGTACTATTTATAAAATTAGGAGCTTTGTATGAGAAGATACGTGGCAAGATTCATTAAGAGTTTTGTATAACCACTTTACATTGCTGCGGGACCCTCCACATCCTAAACTAGGGCACAAAAGTTCGCTATGGCCATCACTCTCTGGGACCTTGGACATCACCTGCCACGACCATTCAAACGGTTTATTCTATGGCGACCATATTCTCCTTCGAATAGTGGTAGCTTTTGCGAAGATCTATAAATTTGCAGAGTGGTTATAAATATTAACAATGGAAACATGGTTTTAGGAAGAATAAATCTAACAGTACTGCTAGTTTAGAACTAACAAAAACAATATAAGATACGATTGATAAAGTTCAACTGACCAATCTCTTTTTACTCGATGTATCCAAGGCATTTGATCTAGTGTATCACAAAGAATTGCTTAATAAGTTAGAGAGTTGCGGTGTTCGTGGACAGATAGAAGTCTGGCTTCAATCACACCTCAGCATCAGGAAACAAAAAATCATAATTCATAAACAAAACATCGAAACTTACGATTCTGATTATGAAAAATTAAGGTGTACCACAGGATAGTATTTTAGGACCTCCTTTATTTCTATTTTTAACCGACTTCAAAAAAAGGAGGAGGTTATCAATTCGTCTTTATTCAAATTGGGTAGACCGATCTTGATAATTTTTTTTAAAATGAAAGGTGGTGCTCGTCATAGGGTCCCATTTTTTAAAACCAATTCTGATGGTGACATCCATGAGAAAACCGGATAAGTCTTAAATTTGCGTAAGCAGGTGCGCGACAAATGGACGCATAACTTAAGATCACGCGAACCGATTTCGATGATTCTTTTTTATTAGAAAGGGTATACTGCAAGGGTTGTTTTGTGATAGTTTGGTTAGGTTCTGACGATGGAATCCATGACAAAGTGACGGAATTCTTCAATTCTTTGGAGCAAATCAACGATACTCGGCAGAATCTTCTATAAGCTATCCAGATATTTGAGTCGCCTACCGTAACTTCAGTATGGTCAAGTGATAGTCGTAGTTAAATATGAAAATCAATGGAACTCCTCAACGGCCTACAGTAAGAGTGCGATTTTTCCCAAAATATATAACTGTCTGTAATCAAATAGCAATGACCTTACGTTTGTTGCTGCATTGCAATATTTGAAAGGTGTATTATGTGCGAAGCGGTGGTATAAGGGTTGCGGGTTTGATCTCGGATGTGGCGATGTTATTGTAAATTTTACTGTTTAAAGTTGTTTCATTTAAACGGTATCACCTCATATGAGAAACGCGTTTTGGGTGTACATTTATTGAGACAATTTTGTTAGTTTACTTCAGATTCACTAAAACTCATTGCGCAACAATTGCGTATTCTTTTATAGTGTTATTCGTATTGTTATATTTGGAGTCGGTGTCAGCCGAGGTGCCTACATATATAGCTATATGTGGGAGAGACGCGAGAGCTGCTAAGTGGACACGCGGGGAACATCTTCCTTGGCTGACACCGACTCCGAATATAACAATAGCCACGTACAATAGCCAGTAGCTGAGGGCCACGCATCCAAGTTGTGTGGATGTAATTGATTTCTCCGTCGAGTTGTCTATTCATAAAATCGAGACGGTGGTATCGACTCAAAGAGCTCCTCATAATATTCCCGTTATAGAGCGCTTACGTTTCTTGACAATTTGAACAGCCCTCCTTTGTATCCGGTACAATGAAAGGAGTTAGTACTGAGGTGCTCCAGCCCACAGATGACAGCAGTACTCTAGGTGCGGTCGGATTTGGGCCTTATATAAGCATCCTGAGATCCGTCGTAAAGTTCCGCTTGTTTCTATTGAGTAACCCAAACTTTTTAGAAGCCAATTAGGCTTTGCCTTTCAAATGCCCGCGGCTGGCTAGTGTCACGTCGGAGGGGCTCCTCATTGACCAGTACGGTAGGCGCAATAGTTATCAGTGAAGCGGAATGGAATGCAGTTGCCTTCTTTTGTGTCATCTTGTTGAAGGAAGACGACGTGGAACGGAAGGAACGTGCTGCAAATGTCTTCTTTTGTGGGGACAGGGTGGCAGGAGGCGTCTTCTTGAATACCTCTGGTTTCCTTCTTGAACCCTTTTGTCATTTGCATGTAGCAGTGTTAGAGGGAATGCGGAAAGGAGTTCTGATATCCCCAATTTAGGTTGAGGAGTATATCGCTGGGTTTTAGTGAGTATTCTGGGCCAGTCGGCGAGTTCAGATACCTTGCTTCTCAGGGCAAGAGTGCAAAAAAGCATTTCTCAGCGAAAAAATAGGTAGAAATATTTTTTATCCAAACGCTTTCACATAATATTTTTGTATGAAACAAGAACACACGTGAGTCATGTTTTGTTAGACTATCTCATGCTAAAATGTGAAAGCAGTGTTTAATAATTCTACAAAAAGAGCTTTCGTATAATTTTACGCGGCATGTCGAGTACTAGTATTGTTGATGCGAAAGGCCTCGTGAAATTAACAGGAGCTCTTTGTACACGTCAGAGGTTATTCAGATAATATGTAGTGACCTCTTTTTATAGCAATTTGACTTCGTTGTACACCAAACTTTTCACAATCTATACTATATTTAGATATTTCACGCAGAATTAGTTTATATGTTTAAGTTTCTGGCCAAGCTTCCTGTCATCTAAGTGGTCTATCGAACAGGCTCAGCTCTGCGGCTTACGCGTCGAATTCGTCGTCTGATAGATGTTGATACTGCCAGACTGGTATATTTCAGCTATTTTCACAGCATTATGTCATACGGTATTCTACTTTGGGGTAATGCTGCTGATATAGATGCAATATTTGTGCTGCAGAAAAGGGCCGTTCGTGCGATTTACAATATGGGTCCAAGAGAGTCGCTAAGAAACAAATTCAAGGCAGTTAACATAATGACAGTTCACTGCGTATATATATTAGAAAACTTGTTGTATGTACATAAAAACATTGACTCTTTTAATAAAAAGAGTGAATGTACATCATATAACTTACGAAACCAAAACAAACTTGTTATAAATTCTAGTAGGCTGCATAAGATTAACAACTCATTTAAGGGTAACTGTATACGTTTCTATAATAAACTCCCACAAGACGTTCTAAAGATGTCAATTAATAAATTCAAAGTCTTTGTTAAAAGAAAGTTGATAGAAAAATCGTATTATAAGTTGCAAGA
>JACTOM010000897.1:1973962-2052423 GCA_015832385.1 Elymnias hypermnestra | reverse complement strand
ATAGAAGATTCTGCCGAGTATCGTTGATTTGCTCCTAAGAATTGAAGAGTTCCGTCACTTTGTCATGGATTCCATCATCAGAACCTAACCAAACTATCACAAAACAACCCTTGAAGTATATTCTTTCTAATAAAAAAAGAATCATCGAAATCTGTTGGCGTGATCTTGAGTTATTCGTCCATTTGTCAAATTTAAGACTTATCCGGTTTTGTCATGGATACCATCATCAGAACTGGTTTTCAATGAAATGGGTCCCTGTGATGAGCACCACCTTTCATTTAAAAAAAAAATCATCAAGATCGGTCCATTGTGAGGTAACAAACATAAAAAAAAATACAGACGAATTGACAACCTCCTCCTTTTTTTGAAGTCAGTTAAAAAGTGCACTCTCTATTCTTTCAGTCTCATAATGAAATGTGACGGCAATCCTGATATGCCTAGAGAGGGATCAGGCGCAGGAACGAGGGCTTAACGTATTCTCCAAGGCACGGAGGTGGAGCACATCGACAAATATTGAGTAAATCTCCGACCGTATCGATTCCAGGACCTCATATCTGTACAAACCAGTGTCCAGTGCCTACCAAAGTGTAAACAATTAGTTGCCGTGACAAAGAAATGGAGGGGCACTATTGGTTAGGGAGGGTCTATGAAAATTGGTCTATTTTCAATTGAGCTTTGAGGGCCCATCAGAACCAGGAAAATTTTGAAAAGTGCGCGCATATGAAGTAAAGCATCAGAAGTAAAACTTCTTTAACCTTCTTAAACCAATTTTAAGTCATTTTTATATTTATACAAATATAAAACTCTAGATTTCTAAGACTAAGAGGTGAAAAAGGAAGATATTTAATGAATTCAATTGCCATTAAAAGTGTCGAAAATTAATAAAATGTTTTTAAGTTTCCTCGTTTTTCTTGTCTTCAATATTAGAAATTATTAATTAAATTTTATTATTGAATTTAAAATTAAGAAATTAATATTTTTATTTTATATTTTACCAAAAATAATAAATTAAATGATGAAATGACGAATATTAAATTAGAATGCCACATGTTATTTGTAAATAACTACCTAACCTTAAAACGAATTACTGCACATCTTCGTGACGCTAAAGAAGTTTCACTTCAGAAAATTTGGGAACCTCTGCACTAGACCAATGAGAAAGTTTACCCTGTATACCTTGTAGGAAATACTGTATATTAACTAAAATGTTTAATTAGATATCAAAGTGAAGTATTTCATTGGAAATGCCCAGTAGGATTATGAATAAAGTTTTAGATATTCGCAATTTCAAACTTATGCACGAAACTTTAGCAATTGCACTTATTAAGTCAAGCCATATATTTGTGTAGCAGTATTATCTTAAAACCATATCTAATTACTCCATCATAAACTACAAATTAGATTTAGAATCTCACGTTCATAATTTTAGACTAGGTTCGATATTTTATTTGAAACAGTTGTAATTGACACTATACAAGGAGTTAGGAGAGCGCTTAGGACAACGAAGACAGATAATATTAGACTTTTGATGATGGAACGGAAAATATGTAAAAAAAATAAAAAATGTTATTAAAAAAACCAGCAATGAAACGCAAAATCAAAAATCAGCTGACACTCGGGTCAACGAACACACGCGCCCGGCACCGGTGTGAATGTAAAAGAAATGAATTGAGCGAAAAACATCCCGAATGCATTGCGCGTTCGTTGACCTTTCTTTTTTTTGTCGCTGTAAAATGCAATTTACACCCTAACTATAACCGATGACCAGTCAGGAGTGTGGGACTTGGCAATGGTACATTGCGCAATACCAACTAAAACCCAGCGGAACCCTCTTCATCCATTAGTGAGGCAACTTTCGCACTCTGCCTGGTGTCCCGGATGAGTTTGACGGAGGATTCCCGGAAGCGGCAGAAGGTGTGGAAACATGCACCGCATTGTATTCCGCCTCCTTCGGCGGTGAGGGGCAGCATCCACTGCATTGTCCCTCTCTATCTCGTGGGCTTCCTTCAGCGAAACTACCATCTAGCAAAAGACGGCAACTTTCGCCCACCATCTCTTACTGGAGAGCATCGCACCTACAATGCTCTCCAATTTCGGGTCGCCGCCGATCAACGGCACCAGGAGGTCCCCAGGCCGCACAATCTGCCACAGTGAGATGACAAGCTGGTGAATTCTTTCTGTGAGGAACTTTCCGAAGCACCTACATCCGGTTAGAAACTTCACCAGCCTTTAGGAAAGCGTCCTGTGCTCCCTGGAAAGCCATTGTTCCACGTGAGGATGGATTACCGCCACAGTGGCTATGCCTGCTACCCGAAATTTTCGCTCCATTTTTGGACCAGCGCGTGGTCGGCCAGGGCTCTGCCCTTTCGGACCTCGTCGGCATCAGGTGCGTTCGTTGACCTGACCATCAGCTGATTTTTGATTTTGCGTTTCATTGTTGGTTTCTTTTAGTTAGTTATATATTTTTTCTTTTTCTTTCTTCTTCTTCTCACAACTTTCGTTTCATTTAGCTGTACTAACACGATGGACCGTAAGTAATGGTAATAAAACGCTTTAAAAATATGATTTTATAATTAAGATCAGTTTATTCCGTCCCGTCATTAAAGTACTATCGTCTGTCTTCGTTTTCTGAAGCGGTTTTTTGACAACATGTATATAATATTCTAGCTGTTTCTCGCGTTTTTGATTCCGTTATCCCGTTATTAGTGCAAGTTTACATCGCGAAAGGAACGCCAAATCAATGTGTGATTGGTAAATGAAAACTCTTTAAAACTTAGTAAGTTTCGCTTATATCCCGTTGGAATAAAGCGAAACACGTTCTTAGTGAGAGACTACGTCGCGAGTGGATAATATATCCTGAATTTCAAGTCAATCTGGTGAATATATTTGGAGATCTCGGTATAAGTAGATGTTTTTCGCTTATATATCCGAATCGCGTGGGAGTATGTGAAAAATCGTTCTTAGTGAGCGTATACGTTGTCTGCAGTAAAAAGTATGCCCTTTCTATAGGTCTAGACTATCTGTGTAGCAAATTTCATATAAATCGGTTCTGTAGTTTTGTCGTGAAACCATGAGAGAAAGAGTTACTTTCGTATTCATAACATTAGTAAGTATTACACTTGAATTTAAAGTTTTTCTTACAATACCAAAGGAAAAGGTCGTAAATATATTTTTAACGCTTATTTATATAATAATCTAATATAGTATTAGAAAGATATCACTTTATATTCTATAAAAATGCATCGCGATTGCATCTTTTGCGTTTAATATTTATGACATTTATTGAATGATAAGGTCAAAGCGGGCTTCAACGTTTCAATATTATTTATTTAAAACATTTTTAAAAGCTCTACAAAAGCTCCACTTTTAACCGAGTTATTAAAATGCCTTTTTTTAGTAGAAGCATAGTTTATAAAGCGTAGTTTCAATCACAGACATCAAACATTATTTGATATTACAATAGACTACTTAAATATTATCTTTTCACTTGCTAACCAGAAGCCAAGGTGGCCTAATGATGAGATAGAGTTAAAGGAAATCGCGGATTCAAATGCCATTGAGAACCTGCAAGAAGAAAACTGCATATTCGGAGGATATTTCTAGGATATATATCCTGCAAATTCACAATGGAAAAAGGTCATTCATAGTCTAAAAACCCTTGCTTCCATGTATCTTCATTATTAAAGGTAACCGGTGTGCTTCCAAATCAATCATGACTTTTTTAATGGAATTCATGGTGAGGAACTAATTTGCAGGTCATTGTCGTCGTCGTCGTCGTCGTCGCTTCAACCGATGGACGTCCACTGCTGGACATAGGTCTCACGAAATGATGCCCACAAGGCCCGATCTTGCGCCGTCTGGCTCCAGCGGCTACTAGCGACCCTCCTTATATCGTCGGTCCACCTTGTGGAGGGTCTTCCTACACTGCGTCGTCCGGTGCGGAGTCGCCATTCCAGCACCTTCCGGCCCCACTGTCCATCGGTTCGTCGGACTATGTGCCCCGCCCATTGCCACTTCAGGTTTGCGATTCGTAGGGCTATGTCGGTGACTTTGGTTCTGCTACGGATCTCCTCATTTCTGATTTGATCGCGTAGAGAAACTCCGAGCATAGCCCTCTCCATCTCACGCTGAGTGACTCTGAGCTTTCGAATAAGGCCCATAGGCCCATAGGCAGGTCATTGATAGTCTAAAAACTCTCTCTCCCTCGTGAATTTTCATTAAAGGAAACCGTTGTGCATTCAGATCAACCACGAGTTTTAATGGACAACATCGTGAGGTAACCTTATCCCCAGGGTATTTATAGGATACATGTCCTGCTGAGAACTTAGATGCCCTAGATATGAAGTGGAATGGCTTCTATTTCAGGAAATCTAAACTCTGAACCCTGAGCTATGTTTCTCGTTATGATGTGAAACTTACGTGTTTGATAATTCAATTCAATCCATAATTGTGCTTTTCGGGACAGAAATACATCAAGGGGAAGCCTCCATATCCCAAGAGTATTTCTGGAGGATGTGTTTGCAGTAGATCAGCATGATGGATCTCCTATGAGTAAGACCCTACAGTAGGACGTTAATAGACCCTTACTTACCTTATAATGTAGACATTATAGTACATTCAAATCCAATCCATGTAGTTTGGACACATCAAACTCATGTAGTCCTATGACAGATAAAACATGAAACCTTCGTATTCAGAAAAGTTTAAGCCCTGGGCAAACACCACTGTCTTGTAATGGACAAAAAGTTACGTGCTTGATTATTTATTTTTATCCATCATTAGGCCTTTCGGCACAAAAAACCTAAAAGGGAATTTTGTATGTTGCTGGAGTAATCCTGAGGTAGCCTTCCAACACGAAATGGAACAGCCTGGTGGTTCTACGCTCTGACTCTCTTCTATAAATGAGAAGGCCTATGCTCAGCAGTGGGGCGTTCTTTATACAGGGTGAATTATAAAAGTGGGTGTAGAAGGACTATGAGGCTTGTGCCCAGCAGTGAGACTTAATTAGGCTGCTATTTACTTTATCTTATCCGAGGTCTATAGTTTATATAATAAATTGTAGGTGAAGGATTGTTTGCTATAATTCTACATGAGGTACGCGTTTGCAAACTATGTGAGGTGAGTAAATGCATGAATTAGTTGCGGTTTCGCCAAATATTGAACTAACGTGATGGATGTATTACCTTTGGCTTTGTATCAACTCTTGTTAATTGAAAGGCATTTGAAATCTCCTTTAGTCTGGCTTAAATGGATTAAAGCCTAACCTTACGAGATAATTATATTATCTTGATAAATAGCTTTTCCATATCGTCGTCATCGGTTCAATCGATAGATGTCCACTGCTGGACATAGGCTGCCTGGCTCCAGCGGCTACCCTCTTTATATCATCGGTCCACCATGTGGGGGGGGTTTCCTACACTGCGACGTCCGGTGCAGGGTCGCCACTCCAGCACCTTCGGCCCCCTACGTCCATCGGTCCTACGGACTATGTGCCCCACCCATTGCCACTTCAGGTTCGCGATTCGTAGGACTATGTCGGTGAATTTGGTTCTACTACGGATCTGTGTTGTTTTGTTTTATTACTGACAGATAAGCGCTTGACTCTGATCTCTCTTGATGGTAAGTGATGATACTGTCTAAGATGGAAGCGCGCTAATCTGAGAGGCGATATACCCCTTACGGTTTCTACAGCATCGTACCGGAACACAACTCTCTTCGTTTGACGGTACGTTTTTGCTGGTATTCATACATCTCTTCAATTCTGATTCGATCACATAGAGACACTCCGAGCATAGCCCTTTCCATCGCACACTGAGTGACTCTGAGCTTCCGCATGAGACCCATAGTCAGCGACCACGTCTTCTACCGACGAGGCTCTGACGACCGACAAATGGCGGTATAGCTGACCTAAATGCGACAGACCGATAACGGACAACAGAGTTATCGGTGCGAGAAGGTCAGCATTGCGATCACAACCACAAATAATGACCAAAACAAGGCAGCAACAATCCCCAGTCCCTGGCAGCCCCGCTATTCCAAGCTCTGGCAGCGGTTACGGTAACGGCGGGGCAGGGGTGCTAAGAATCTCCGGAAGAGATTCCGCTGCCAAACCCGACGACTTGTTCCATGTACTGCCACCTAAATAGTTCTAGATCCCGTGGGAATATGGTGAAATTCGTACTTAGTCGGAAAATTGACTTCTTTCGTTATGTAGATGAAGTTTTAAACTAATCGCGAATAGTTTTGAAGAGCTCGTGATGAGTGACTTAGTGAGTTGAGTGGTTTTAAACAATTTTTATATTATTGCCTTTTTAACAAAGGCGAAGCGGGCGATAACTGTCCGGCCGTGTTTTAGTTATCCCAGTAATTTGTCCGCGTTTGTTAACGGAAATGACCGTCGCGTACCCCGCCCCCGTGAGGATTCTTTTGCGTCCTTTGCCCCGCGGGTCGAATGACGCTAAAGTGGCTCTTCGGACTTAAATGTTCACAAAAAACTACCAAATGATATGATTCTTATGTTTGCTACTAGTTAAACTATACAATTTTATCTTTCGTTAATTAAATTAAAACTGGTGTAGCGACATGTTGCGCTAGACTTTGAGATAAATAAAAAGGGCCGTCTTGTATTCATAGGCTCAAATCTTAAAAAAAAATTAAAATTCACCTCGAGAGTTTTTATTGTTGTTTACATCATTTATATAATCAAAAACGTAAATAATTACGAACAGTTCACAAAATACCACAAAAAACGACGCGACACACGCACCGTTAGTAACGGTCACTTTGTAACAGATTTTTTTTTTTTTTATTGCCTCGTCTTATCGAAATAGATAATACACATTATGAATTCAAAAGAAAGACATAGCTCGAGTGGAGTCGGTAATATGATATCATGTTTATTATTTTTCATTTTATACAGGGTTATTAGTAATTTAATGTATTCCCAATGGAGATGATAGGGTTGAGTATTTGTTATACTTTATGCAAAGGTGAACCATTTTTGAGTAAGCATGTTTTTTAGGACTGCCTCATTGATCTAGTGGTTAGGATGTTTGACTAGTTTCGAGTCCCGGGTCGGGCCAATTGAAAATGCATATTGAGTTTTCTATCAAGATTTTCTCAATATTTGCCAGAAGTTGGGAAAAATTTGGTGTGATCCACCCCCGTGCCTCGGAGAGCACGTCAAGCCATCGTTCCTGCGCCCGATATCTTTCCGGTTGTGAATAGAGAGTGCACTTGTGTATTATGCCTGCCAAATCAACAGGTGGGTATAGACCCATAGGCTCTAAAAACCCTCTCTCATGCCCAGCAGTGGGACGGTAATGGGCTGTTACTTACTTTATGATTTTTTGGTATATTTCAAGATAATTCGAGAGTGCAGCTTCAAAAGTTCATCATAGAAAAGAGAAGGAGAGAAACAAAGCATGGGTATAGGGTTCTCCCCCGACATTATCGTTAATGACATCCCTAATTCAATTTCCATACTGTGGGCGTTGGTGCAATCAAACACTTTTTTAATTAACTCAGACTTAATAATAGCTAGGAACGCGACAGTTTCAATAGTCGACCGCTCTGGCGGGCCGTCACTCGAGAACTGCACTCCGACATATATAATACCTTCCTGGGTTTTTTATTCACATTAACAGAAACTCATCTGTACATAACTTTCTAAACAGTTAATATTGTTTATACAATAAGATTTCTAAAAGTTCTCTTTAACCCGCTAAAAGACATTTCAGTTTCAAGTACACCACACGCTTTTCTCTTATTTCGCATTTAAAGATATTTCGTAATATCATTTTAATTAAAGCGTGTGTTAATTACGTTGTCTCGCAGAAATATTCAATCAAATACCGGAGGCTTTTGAAGTCGTGATATAATGGGGGTCGACATTCACCTTCCCTATTAAAGTAATCCTGATTGTATTTTGTTCGCTCATAAACCTATTATAACATAACAAATTTTGTGCTGAATTTTACTTACTAATATTGGTATTCAACATATTCCCGTTAGGAGGTGATAGGGATGACTATTTTCCATAAAGATAAGATAAGTAGCAGCCCATTAACGTCCCACTGCTGGGCACAGGCCTCCTCACTCCGAGGAGCGAGGGTTTTTAGAGCATAGACCCACCACGCTGCTCCACTGCGGATTGGCAGGCATAGTACACAAGTGCACTCTCTATTCCTTCACTCTCATAGTCCGATGTGACGGGAATCCGACACGACCGGAGAGAGATCAGGCGCAGGACCGACGGCTTAACGTGCTCTCCGAGGCACGGGGGTGGATCACACCGCCAACTTCCCAACTTCGGGCAAATATTGAGAAAATCTTAATAGAAAACTCAATATTGATTTTTGAATTGGCCCGACCCGGGACTCGAACCCAGGACCTCATGTCTGTAGTCGAACATGCTAACCACTAGACCAATGAGGCAGTTCTGTTCTATTTTCCATATTTCATGGAAAAGTGAAACATTTATAAGTTAACGTGTTTTTATTACAGAAAAAGTGTCAATTTAAATGTAATAACTTCTGTTTAATGACAATCATTAACCACTGGTTATTTAACAATTATCGGTGCACAAATGAGTGCCTAAAGACGATTTCGATAAAAAAATGCCTAAAAAAGGAAGAAAAGCTTTGTGTAACTTGGCTTGCAGATTATTTTAAAATATTGACGTTTTCTTAGCTCTTGAACAATGCATTAAAAATATAAAGTTATGCCAAAGAAGCTGTAAAAAAATCTTCATTCCTTAATTCATAAGAACGAGAGATTTATAACTAATATCAAAATTTGTGACTTAATCAAAAATGTGAGATTTTACAGAATTCTAGGACATTAGGGGTCTCCTAAAAAGCATTCAGAAACTTTCAGAGAAGTGAAAATATCCAAAACCAATGAGCTTGGGTCTATTTTTTGGACTATCTCTGGAAGGAGTTCGTTATAAACTGCAACAATTCCCTGTGTTTGTTGTGTATATATGTGTTAGTGATCATGATTGTTTTATTTGTGGTTTGCTATTCAATTACTATATTTTTTTAATATGCTGAGGTCTTTATAATTATATCAGTGAAACTTTTATATGCACTGCATCCGGTTTAACACAGTCCGGAAAGTGTCTAATTTAAGAAGTCGTCGTTTTAACGACGACTGCGATTGGTGGACTTATTATTTTTGAGTGGGGCGATTATTTAGTGACAGTTCTTAGTTTGTATCAACGTTAGTAATGTGTTTTAAGTCATTGAGAGTATGTAATATAATAATGAAGAATATGAGAATAGTATTACTTAACATGCAAATTAGTGAGCGGCTCTAAAAATTGTACAACATTACTCACTATCAATAATTCCCAACACCTCTAAAATAATACGCCCGACGGTATGTAATTAATTAATTGGTTTCTACATAAGCTTCAACGTGCTGGTTCTCTGTTTTCAATGTCCATTAATACCAGGAAAACTGCCGTTCTAGTACAGGGTAGCGAAGATATACCGGACATACTAATAGAGGGTACGAAATTGGCTGTGGTCGAGAAATTCAGCTACCTTGGGTCGACCATATCGAACATCCTCTCACTGGACGCTGAAATCCATTTGCGTATCAGTAAAGCGGTCACAACAAACACTTAACTACAAAGACCAAAATGATAGTTATCCAAACATACATAATTAGTATCCTCCTGTATGGGTCTGAGGCATGGACCTCCTACAAAAAACGAAGAATCTTGGGTATATCATGGAAGGACATGATGTCAAAAGAAATAGTGTCATCGGAAGCAAAATTGCCAAGCCTTACTGCTCTAATTAAGCAGAGAAGCTTGTGTTGGCTTGGGCACGTGCAGCGAATGGAGCCATCTCGTTTGCCTAGGCAGGTACTCCTAGGAGCTTCACATAGTCGATTTTAACGTTACCCTTTGCAACTGGGAGAAGCTTGTGGCGCAAAGAGACCAAGGAGGAAAAGATGTAAGGATGGCTGCCTTGCGCACGACAAAGATTCGAAGGTTTGAAACGCAGGTTTGAAAGAAGAAACACCACCGGATCCAGAGTTGTTTGGATTGTTGTTGATATAATCGCAATGGATTGGAAACTAAGCAGGCAACGCTATTGGAAACAGCTAGTTTAATATATTTACCCCTACAATTGAAAAGCTTTACCCATTTCACAATTTCCGTTGTTACTTCAACAAGCATACCTTCGTTTTTCACGGCACGTTCCCAATGATTGGATTCATCATTTCTTCATTATTAGCCATGAATATAGAGCGAAGGTATATACGGTAAAGGGTCTTTGGGAAAAGGTATAAAATAAAGACGTGATACTGCAGTTGAAGTGATATTAGATTTGGTTGAAGTAAATCACAGCTTTTTTAATATATGTGATGTCTATGACTTTGCTCGTGTCTATTTAAATAATAATAAAAAAGTAATGTTACCGGGTATAAGTTATAGTAAAGATAGAAGTCCTTATACAGATTGGTATGATTAAAACAGAACCATTCTTGGATCTACTAAAATACAGACGTAATCTCATCAAAATCGGCTCAGCAGAGGAGCAGTTCACTGTTATATTTAAATGTGCAATATATATATGTCGGAGTGCAAAAGTCTGTGTGTGTGTCGAGGCGCGTCTCTCGGCAGTTCTCGAGTGGCGGTCGGCCGGAGTGGTCGACTATTGAAACTGTAGCGTTCCTAGTTATTATTGTTAATGAGTTTGTGTAAATTCATATCGGGAACATTTAGTGATTTAACATTAATCCGAGTTAATTAACAAAGTGTTTGTTTGCACCAACATTATCCACGAACGCCCACAGAATAAGAAATTAAATAATGGACCCCATTCATGACGATATCGGCGGAGAACCCTACGCCCCTGCTTATGCTTCTCCGTTCTCTCTTATTCTCCGACATATATTAAGTAGACTTTATCTGAGATTTCGCAAACGTTCAAAAGAGCTATGAAAACATTAATTTATTGATGTTCCTAGAAACGTATGAACAAGTAAATAAATTCCAACGCCATCTATCACAAACTTTTTAAACAGAATAAAACCATTAATTTTTTAACTATAGATGGCGCTGTTCTGTCAAGATAAGGCTGCTTCATAAAAGAAAGGTATTTTATAAATGATTATTTAAATGTATAAAAAACCTTTCAGTTGATGTACGATTAATTATAAAAGAAAAGGTAAGGTAAGTAGCAGCCCATTTACGTCACATGAGGGTTATTAGAGCATAGACCCACCACGCTGCTCCAATGCGGGTTGGTGGGCATAGAAAACAAGTCCAGTCTCTATTCCTTCACTCTCATAGCGGAATGTGATGGCAATCCAATACTTGCGGAGAGAGCCTACTGCCTCATTGGTCTAGGGGTCAGCATGTTCGACTACAGAAACGAGGTCCTGGGTTCGAGTCCCAGGTCAGGCCAATTCGAAATCGATATTGAGTTTTCCGACCCCGTTCCTTGGAGAGCACGTTAAGCTGCCTGTCCTAAGAGTGAAGGAATAGAGAGTATACGTATACTATGCCTGCCAATCCGCAGTGGAGCAGCATGGTGCTCTTTCATATGAATGCGAAGGCCTGTGCCCAGCAGTGGGACGTTAAAGGGCTGCTACTTAATAGTTTTAAAAAGCAAAGCAAAATTATTAAGAAATGTTGTGTGTTTGTAAGGGTCTCACACAAAAACTACTGAACCGATTTAAAAAAATTATTTATCATTAAAAAGCTGTATTTTCACTGAGTGATGTAGCTTATATTACTTTTTGAAAAAAATTAGGGATCCCTAATAAAAATGCACTAATGTAAACCGAGGTGTGAAAACATTAGTAACAAAAAATTTGTCATCGCGTGCTCTGGGGAAACTATTGATGATAGAACAAAAAAATGTTCTACAGTATTTTAGAACGTAATATTATCTACAAAAAACTCCATAATACTATCAGTGTAAATGCTGTAGTTATGCCAATAAAACTACTTTTATACATTTTAAAAGTTCACAATAAGCGTCGACAATAATAATACCATATTATTCATACTTCAGTATTAATCCTTATACTGTTAATGTTTTATTAGATACTGTTTCAATACCTGTTAAATGCTTTTTAAATTATTAAAATCAGAAGTTCCATTCAAAAGATTTAACTAATTTTAGAATCTCAATCTAAAGATGTCCTAAAGTAATTAAAAACTATGTAAAATAAACTTTTATGTTAAAGAAAACAGATCTATAGTCCGACTTAGTAGACTTTCCATTGCCACGAGACCAGTATTTACACGGGACATTGCTAGATAGCAATATAAAATGTTTATTAATTCCATAAGTAATTATATATCTTCTCCCTACCACCTTTACGCAGATGACCTCCAAATTTACCACTCAACAAAACTCGCTGATCTATTTCATGGCATTCAAAAGATTAACGAGGACCTAATCGGCATTACAAAATGGACTAATTTGTATGGTTTAAAATTAAACTCCGCTAAAAGCCAGGCTATTATAATAGGTAGTTCCAAACTTATTTCTCGCCTTAACTTAACCGAGATCCCAGCAGTACAGTATAATAAGTCAATAATCCCCTTTAAGAGTAACGTGAAGAATTTGGGTATCACTCTTGGTCAAACTCTGTCGTGGACGCCGCAGATAAGTGAATTAAGTAAGAAAATATTTGCAGCTACCGGTTCCTTGCGGCGTTTACGTAATCTACTGCCTATACCAACTAAAGGTGCTCCAGCACATCCTCTCTTGCTACCAGTCCTTGATTATGCTGACACTTGTTTTCTTGATCTCACCGAGGAGCAATTAAATAAGCTTGAGAGACTTCAAAATTTATGTATTAAATTCATATTTGGTCTCCGCCAATATGATCATATTTCCAGCTTCCGCAATAAACTCAAGTGGCTCCCAATTCGCCTACGCCGGAATACTCATGTTCTTTCTCTTCTCTACTGCGAGATGTTTGATCCTAAAGCGCCTGTATACGAGGTGTGTTCAAAAAGTATCGCGAATTTTGAATTTTCGCGGGTTACGTTTATTCGAATTCCGAATTTTTTGTGGCGTTATGTTGGTACTCATGTCTCTCACTTATGCCGACAAGCTCGGCCATTTTGAATGTTCATTTAATTGTTGACAGCTGCTTTGCTTGCACGTGTTTTGGATCGTCTTCGATTTTTACCTATTCAAAAAAATGGATCAAAGAACCTGTATCAAATTTTGTGTGAAAAACGAAATTAAGTGCGCGGATGCATTCCGAATGTTGACTGTGGCATACGGAGAAGCTACCTTGGACCGAAGCAACGTTTATCGGTGGTACAAAATGTTCTCAGAAGGCCGAGAAGATGTGAACGACGAAGAGCGTTCCGGACGCCCGAGCACTTCAACAACAGACGAAAAAATTAATGAAGTGGAGAAAATGGTATTGGCCAATCGTCGAATCACCGTTAGAGAAGTTGCTGAGGACCTAAACATATCGATTGGCTCGTGCCATTCGATTTTTATCAATGATTTGGGCATGAGACGGGTCGCCGCGAAATTCGTACCAAAATTGCTCAATTGTGACCAAAAACAGCATCGCATGAACATTGCTAATGAGATGTTAAACTCTGTCCGCGACGACCCAAATTTGCTCCAGAGGGTCATAACTGGTGACGAATCGTGGGTTTATGGTTATGACGTGGAAACCAAAGCTCAATCATCTCAATGGAAGCTGCCGCACGAACCAAGACCGAAAAAAGCGCGCCAAGTTCGATCGAATGTGAAAGTTTTGCTGACAGNTATACCAACTAAAGTTGCTCTAGCACATACTCTCTTGCTACCAGTCCTTGATTATGCTGACACTTGTTTTCTTGATCTCACCGAGGAGCAATTAAATAAGCTTGAGAGACTTCAAAATTTATGTATAAAATTCATATTTGGTCTCCGCAAATATGATCATATTTCCAACTTCCGCAATAAACTCAAGTGGCTCCCAATTCGCCTTCGCCGGAATACTCATCTTCTTTCTCTTCTCTATTGCGTGCTGTTTGATCCTAAAGCGCCTGCATATCTGAGAGAACGCTTTGAGTTTCTTGACGAGTCTCATAATCGACAACTCCGTTCGCAAGATAACTTACTATTAAAAATTCCTTCTCACTCTACTTCATTTTTTTCAAAATCTTTCTCTGTTCAAGCTGCTCGTCTTTGGAACTCACTGCCGATCAATATAAAATATGCTCAGTCCCATAACTTATTTAAAAAGATGGTAAAAGACTACTTCCTGTCCAAGACTTGACTAATTGATATTGTTATTATTAATTATTACAAGTGGTATTACTATTAATTGTAAATAGATTAAGTACACCTTTCTCTGTTTCTTTTGTGTGTCCTTTTAAGCGCTTTTGGTTGCCTGGAAGTGATCGCTATTTCAGCGATAAGGCCGCCAATTGTACTCCATAATGTATACGATAATGTCTTAACTGTATTGTTTTTTTTAAATATTGGGTGTGCAATAAAGAGTTTTTGTATTGTATTGTATTGTAAAATGACAATTCTGCGCACAGTAGTCAGTCAGTACAATATTCTGCTACGACAGACGTTGCAGTTGTCTATAATAATTAAAACTTAATATTCAAGTTGATTAAAAGCTGGAAACGTGTCAGTTAAAGGAGAAACGCGCTAAATTTGTGGTTCACTCATCCAGATAATTGATGGTACATCTGCAGCATATGTTCCAACAGATATTCCATTTCGACTTAATTGCACGGAGTACGATAGAGTTGCAACCGAACCGGATTGTATTTATACTAACTTGATTAGATAAACAAAGTTTCAGATAGTTAACGTACTACGTAGCTAAATATGGAAATGATTAGGTAGTTTGGCAATACACATTACGCCTCATTCCCATAGAGGTAGGCAGAGATCCTTACACATCTCCTTCGCTTCTTTCATTCTCATTAAACCTTTCATACAAGTTCGTCGGTTGAGAGTACTCTTGACCTGGTCCTTATGTAATATGTCCTGGATTTGGTCCAGGAACATTCGCCTTGGTCTTCCCCTTCCAATTTTCCCATTCATTCTTGAATCATAAATCCTTTTTGTCATTCTCCTTTCACTCATTCTCTCTATAAGCCCAAACCATCTAAGCATACCTTTCTCAATTTTAGGCACTACATCTTCTTATAAACCACAACGTTCTCATATCACACTATTTCTTACTCTGTCACTCAGTTTTAATCCACTCATACTTCTCAACGCTCTCATCTTAACCGCATTTATTTTACTTTTGTGATTCTTCTGCCATACCCAACTTTCACTAGCATAGATAAGTGTTGGCACCAACACTCCTAAATGCACAGCTAGTCTGGCCATTTGAAAAACCATCTGGCTATTCATAACAAACATTATTAAATGACCTGGATTTGACCCAGGAACATTTGCCTTAGTCTTCCTCTGTCAACTTTTCCATTCACTCTTGGTTCATAAGTTCTTTTTGTCAGTCTCCTTTAATTAATTCTCTCTACGTGCCCAAACCATCTAAGCATACCTTTCTCAGTTTTAGTCACTACGTGTTCTTTAATACCACAGCATTCTCTTATCACACCCAATCTGCCATACCCAACATTCACTACCATACATAAGTGTTGGCACCAACTCTCCTCCATGCACAGCCAGTCTAGCCCTTTGAGACATGTCAAAGTCAAAGTCAAAGTCAAAATATCTTTATTCAAGTTACATTCAAGCCTGTTACAGCACTTTTGAAACGTCAAATATTGTTTTTTCTATATATTATTTAAATGAATGACTGATGATAACATTAAAGAACGACTTACAATCTAAAGTTACGAGGGTTCCCTAGTGCCCTGATCTGAGAAGAGCCCACAACAAAATCAGTCGGGTGTACGTTTTTTTTTGCTATCATAATTACAATATTTATTTAAAATTTATTCTATATCTATATACATATAGAGCAATTCATTCACCCCCACGCTTTTTTGTCTTCTAAGTATTCTTTCAAATTATAGAATGATTTCTCAATTAGTTTTCTTTTAATAAAAGATCAGAGACATCTTTGTAACTTCTTCTGGGAGTTTATTATAGAAACGTATACAGTTACCCTTGAATGACTTGCCAATTTTGTGTAGCCTACTAGAATTTACAGCAATTTTATTTTTATTTCTTAAGTTATATGTGGTGCATTCACTTTTTTCCTAAAAGAGTCAATATTTTTATGGACGTACATGATCTGATTATTCATAAAGGCCATTCCATTGAAAAATAATATTAAAAATAAATCCATTGACAAAGGAGTATGTTACAAAGTCATTCAAAGTGCACTAGCTAATAATATATGGCAGAAAAGCTCAAATTTAACTCTCTACATACAATTACTGCTTTCAGACTGCGCTCTGGACATGTATGGATACATGTATGGAGAATAAAAGAGAACGGAGAAGCATAAAGCACAGGGGCGTAGGGTTCTCCGCCGACATCGTTATTAATTGGATCCATTATTTCATTTCTTATTCTGTGGGCGTTCGTGGGTAATGTTGGTGCAATCAAACACTTTATTAATTAACTCGAGTTATAATGTTCAATCACTTAATGTTCCCGATATCAATTTACACGAACTCATTAACAATAATAACTAGGAACGCACAGTTTCAATAGTCGACCACTCCGGCCGACCGCCGCTCGAGAACTGCCGAGAGACGGGCCGGACTGCCACTTGACTCTGCACCTCCGCCGATACAAAGATGGCGCCAGCGTTCCACAGACTATTACACACGGACCAGCGAACCACAGACTCTTATATATATATATATATATATGTAATTTTATAGGCTGCCGGCCTGACGCACGGCAACCATGCTGAGCTGCAGACCTTTTCTGCATTTTTACGTTTGTTTCATAGTTTTTAATTCATTTTATTGCTCTCTTTTAAATTGTGTGTTATTATTATTGTTTTTGTTTGTATTTCTTATACATGCAAAATGCAGAATAAAGATCTTTTCTTTCATTCTGTCTTTCTATGTGTAATTTGTTTATCAAGGACTATACCACTGCCGTGTATCAAAACCCCAAAGAGTTGGCAATATATAATAGTTAAAAAAACTAGAACGCTGTGGTATAAAAGAAGATGTAGTGACTAAAATTGAGAAAGGTATGCTTAGATGATTTGGGCTCGTAGAGAGAATGAATGTAAGGAGACTGACAAAAAGGATTTATGAGTCAAGACTGAATGGGAAAGTTGGAAGGGGAAGACCAAGGCGAACGTTCCTGGACCAAATCCAGGATATTTTAATTAAGGGCCAGGTCAAGAGTACTCTAAACTGACGAACTTGTATGATAGGTTTAATGAGAATGAAAGAACCGAAGGAGATATGCAAGGATCGTGGATTAAATAAGCAAAGATTGACCCTCAAGAACCGAAGATCGAAGTAAATCGAACCTGGAGGGATTTTTATGATCCTGAATCCCTCCTTCATAACCAGTTAATATAGAAGGTTAGTATACAATAGACAATACACAAAACAATAGACAACTAGATTAGATGAAGAAAGTCGCTGTTAGTTAAAGTGGACTTACAAATGACTAACAAATACCTAAGAGGTCCACAAATTATTAATTTTTTCCATAAGTACCACAAAACGGATTGTATTCGTAACTTGATTTGATTGAAACAAAATTGGAGCTGGTTAGAGTAGAGATATTTCTGCGAGCCTGAAATCTTGTAGACGGAGGAATTAAATCAAATCGTAACTTGTTTATTCAAGTAGGCTTTTATAGTACTTTTGAATCGTTGAATACATTTTACGAGGATTCCTTCGTTCTAAGAAGAGGCCATAACAACATACATACATAGCATCACGTTTCATTCCGCTTAGGCAGAGACGTCCTTCTACTTGCCACGATCCTTGCATATCTTCTTCGCTTCTTTCATTCTCATTAAACCTTTCATACAAGCTCGCCGGTTTAGAGTACTTCTGGCCTAACCCTTATTTAAGATGTCCTGGATTTGGTCTAGGAACGTTCGCCTTGGTCTTCCTTTTCCAATTCTCCCATTCATTCTTGACTCATAAATCCTTTTTGTCAGTCTCCTTTCACTCATTCTCTCTATAAGCCCAAACCATCTGAGCACACCTTTCTCAATTTTAATCACTGTATCTTCTTATAAACCACAACGTTCTCATATCACCCTATTTCTTACTCTGTCATTCAGTTTTAATCCACTCATGCTTCTCAACGCTCTCATCTTAACCGCATTTATTTTACTTTTGTGATTCTTCTGCCATACCCAACTTCCACTAGATAAGTGTTGGCACCAACACTCCTAAATGCACAGCTAGTCTGGCCCTTTGAGAAACTATCTGGCTATTCATAACAAACAATACAATTTCATATTCATTTCATTGAAGTTTAAAGTAAGTCATTCAGGCTCTCGCTTTTTATGTTTATCTAAAGGTTGTAGTGTGATCTCTTCAATTAGCTCTCTTTTATTAAAGATCTCTAGCGAGCATATTTACAGAAAGGTGTAAGTTACTTTTAAATAATAGATTGCGGCTGATGTTCCTCCCATTCATTCCCTTTTTCATCCAGCCCTCCTTTTCAGTCAGACACATCCATGGTGCGAAAGCTGAATGTGTCAGGAAACATCTAGCCTCAACCAATCAAATGAAGAAAGATTCCCCTGGGTTTAAATCAACAAGTTCCACTCACCCAGATAGAAGCTAATACTTCATCACAAAGCGCTTTCTTTGCTTCAAAAAAAAATCGACGTAAAATACGTATTTATTGTAATCCTCAACAAATCTTAAATAGATTTTGAATATCATTTTAATCAGAAAAAAATCCTGCCTCGATTGCTCTAGGTACCATAATTTTAGCACGACAAAAAACACTTACAGCAGAACCGATGCCTCTTATTTTTGATAATTGTATGTTTAGTTTAGTTTCTACATTATTCTATCAATAAAGAAATATAGTGGCTTATTGAACCCAAAAAAAAAATGAACATTTTACATAGATATGTAAATTTTCATTGGTTTTGAAGTTGGGGTTAAAGACTAGCTATTAACTGTTAGCTTTTACTGGTTTATTATAATAGAATACCAGCTCCAAGTTCTCACAAAGTCTTGTATTTTACAAGTTTATTTTTCACGCTCCCACAAAGAATTTGTTGCAATCAAAACAGGCCACAAACTATACTTGTTTTCGTAACAACGCTTTACTTAACGATTCTTCGCACTCGCTCGCTAAGTTGCAAATTGTTGTACCTTAACACAGTAACTATCGTCCTATGGGAACCACGATTTATTTCTGAAGACGAGCATTTATTGTGCAACAATTGTTTAAAGATGTTTCAGTTAAAAGTTAAACCCAATTAGCTTCTAATAGCTGAACCATACAGCTTCATCTAACTGACAAAAGAAAGGATTAGAGAACGAATTTGAAAGTGATGATACAGTCTAAGATGGAAGCGCGCTAATCTGTTAAGAGGCGATATACCCCTTACGGTTTCTATACAGCATCGTACCGGAACACAAATCTCTTTGTTTGGCGGTACGTTTTTGCTGGCGGTAGCTAGCCACGGCCGAAGCCTCCCACGAGTCTAGACTTAGACAAATTAGAAAATACAATTTCCTAAATTCGTCCAACCGGGGATCGAACCCGGAACCTCCGCTAGCAAAGCTAATACTAAAGATAGATATATCTTGTGCTGGACACTATTTTTAAACTGTTAAAGGGTAGCTGCAAGGAATAGAGGAGAAAGGCCCGATGACATTGAGGTGCAGAGAATCAGGGCCTTAATTCTCAAATGGAGTCGGGTCTCCTATAGCGGACGCAGTCACTGTAGCGGCGATGTCCAGGCATGGTGTTTTAACATACAGGTTGGTGCAAGTGCTTACTGGTCATGGTTGTTTTGGTAAGTACTTGTACCAAATTGTGGGATGTGAGAAGACGCCTGCGTGCCGTGAATGTGATGCGGCTGATGATACGGAACCACACATTGGCAGAAAGCCCGGCCCGGGGCCCCCAGCGCCACGTCTTAATGTCGCTGGTTGAAAGAAATCTCTCTCTGCCCAGAATAATGGGTGCTATGCTCGGTAGTATGACCGGCTGGAGGGCAGTTGCCTCCTTCTGTGAGACCGTTATTTTGCAAAAGTAGGCATTAGAGAGGCAAAGAGAGAGAGCGGTCGATGCTCCTCCATCCACCATACGGATGGAGAGAGTTCCGCTGGGTTTAAGTGGGTATTCTGGTTACAGTGAGTCCCATACTCCTGGATGGAGCTTTATACTCTATCCAGCGTGCGTTAAAGCATTTCCCAGCGACAAAAAAAAGTACACGCAGCGGAAGAGATCAATACGAAAAAAACAAAGATTTTGCGAGTCTTCGAAAAAAATTTGCTTGGCATAACAAAGGTTATAGTGAGCCAACCATACAAGATAGACATATGCTGTCATAAACGTTTTTTTAGGACATTTAAAGGGGAATAATTCTGTCCTAAACAATTTTTGTAAAACTTAAACCGTTTCCGCAGTACACGCAGCGGAAGAGATCGATAGAAAAAACCCCCGATTTTTTGACACTCTTCATTAATACGTCGCCCCTAGTAGTCTTAGAATGATGATATATAGCTTATAGCCTTCCTGGATAAAAGATCTATCTAAGACTGAAAGAATTTTTTAAATCGGACTAATGGTTCTTGAGATTAACGTGTTCAAGCAAACACAACGTAGAACTTGTAGCTATATTGGTTGCATTGAATAGGAGCGGAGAATTGAAGGGAGGTGAGTATAAATGAGATGTAGATGATTAAAATGGAGCTAGTTTATTTTCTTCCAAAGTGTTACATTACATTTAAATTAGTGTGCAATTAAATCGCAAACGCTGGCTAAACCTTAAAAGATAGATCAAATTCATGTTCCACATTATTGTATATCTTAAAAAGACCTATAAAAAAGTCCTGCACGGTATATATTTGTCTCCAAAAAATAACCCACGGTAATCATTTTTATCTTTTACATATTACAATAAAATGTGTGGTTTTACCACGCGATTTTATACAGTATGGTATTATTTGTTATCCAATTATTTATATTATATACGTTGTATATTTCGTGTAGATTAAAACTGCCCTTAATATAATTTCATTAGAGTAGATATTTTATAAGATATCTGTTGCGGACGGGAGCAGCGAGCCTAGCAAGTTGCCGGCGGTGACTAATTCTGATTGGTCAACCGCCGGCGACCTCCCTCCCGCACCTACCTCAGCACCCGCGATTGTCCATTCTCCCGCTTGCCCGACCGCATGTGGTTATCGGGTGGGAGATTTGTATAAAAGGGCACTCCCATGATTCGATCGGACACCCAACCGATTCCTCAGGCCCCTCCGGCAACCCAGGCTCCTCCAGCCCCACAGGCCCCCCAGACCGAGGCCCCAACCCTGAGCAGCGATTACGCCTTGCTCCTACAGGTAGCCCTCCGTATAGACCCCGCGGAGGTCAAAACATTCATCGCTAAATTCCGCGACCCCAATCCAATGGTCAAAATGCTAGCCATTGAGCAACACGCCGAGCTTCTCACGGCTGTCAGGGACATTAACTAAATTCAAAACTAGAAATCTTAATGGACTTACGCCCCCTAAGTAATTTAACAAGTAGGCTAAAGCCTCGCTCGTTGTCTGTCGTGTACTTTAACGCGAACGGCCTTATCAACCAAATAGATGAAATTCGGAACTTCGTATGTACCGAACAAGTAGATATCCTGCTAGTACAGGAAACATTCTTAAAACCTAGTAACCGCGGACCGAATATAGCCAATTACAGGCTAATACGAAACGATCGAATCGGAGCGAAGGGCGGCACCGCGATTTACTACAAGAAATCGCTTCACTGCACCCCTCTAGATCCCCCTAACAGCCTAGAAAACATCGAAGCGCCCGTATGTCAGGTGGCTATGACCGGCCATCAGCCGATCATACTAGCATCCGTCTATCTATCGCCATCAAAACGCTTACTCGAAAGCGACATCCGCACCCTGTTCTCCCTTGGCGACGCCGTCATCCTTGGAGGTGACCTAAACACCAAACACGAACAGTGGGGCTCTGTTAAGCGACCTTCCAGATTTACAGTGCTCAGTCATAGCACCAGACGAACCGACCCATTACAGTAACCGAGTACAAAAGAACAGACCCACTCAACCCCGGAGATATACTCGATGTTATGCTTCTAAGGAACATCACGCTTCACGTGGATTCCATAGAGGTAAAACACGAGTTAAGCNCGCCCCCCCCCCCCCCCCGACAAAAAAGGTGATAAATTGGAAGCAGGTATCCGACCGCCTCCAATTAATCGATCCCTGAAGAACTGAAGATCCGAAACTGCAAGACCAAAGCTATCAACCTGAACCCACAAGATCGAAGCACCTGAACCAATACAGTCCACTGAACCCGGAGGGATTCGTCGGAACCTGAATCCCTCCTTAACGATTTAAGAAACGGAGTCACAACGGTCGGTGGACGCAAGCACAGTTGCATAAGCATCAAATAGATGGTTTTGTACTAAAATATAACCTATATTTTTTATTCTGGCAATATTTATACTCAGCCATTTTGTTGGCAGTATAATATATAATGTCGTAAACCGTGATTCTGAAATAATGGTGCAAAAACATTTAGCTACCGTAGTATTTTAGTGTGACTAACGCAATCCACAGCCTCGGGGTGTAATATGAAACACTCCCGCGGGATTGAGATAGCAACAATTTAACACTGGAAATTTTTACCAACTTTGTACTGATTACAACAAAATTACACAAAAACTTTAACATCATTAGAAAGCTGTATTTTCACTGATTAACCTAGGCTATATTACTTTCTGAAAAACAATAGGAGTCCCTAATAAAAACGCATTACTGTAACAGAAAGCGCGTTACTGAAAAAATTTATCATTAAAAATCTGTTATCGCGTGCTATGCAATAAATATTGAAGATAGATAAAAAAAATATTCTACAATATTATAGAACGTATTTATATCTACAAAAAAGTCCAGGATACTAATTATCCAACTACTGTAGTTAAGCCGCTAAAATTACTTTTTTACTATCGAAAAGTTAATAAAAGTGCCGACAGTAATCAAACCATATTATACACACCCTGTATTAATTCTTTTCTTATTATTATGTTTTATTAAAAACCGTTTCAATAAATGTAAAATACTTTTTAAATTATTAAAATCGGACATTCCGTTCAAAAAATATAACGAGTTTAAAAATGTCAATCTAAAGAAAATTGTAGCGAGCATGCTGTTACGAATTTAAAACGCCGTTGAGCCGAGCGTAGAAGCGATAAAGAGGCGCGGTCAGCGTAAATCCATGGTTTATTAATTGAACAGTGTTTCATCAATGTTTTCTTATGATATTATTATGTAACATTAACATCTATGAACTGACTATACATAGTACATTTTATAAGATATAAATCATTTTTTTTTAAAGATTTTTGTTTTAAGTGTATTAAAAAAAGAATTGTTCTTTTTGAAAAGTTGTAGACGAAATCATATATGATTAGATATATATATTTCGTTGCTATACAAATATTATAAAGATGAAATGTTTATTTGCTTTAACGCTTTTATCTCCGGAACTATTGGTCCGATTTGAAAAATTCCTTCAGGGTTAGATAGCCCATTTATCAAAGAAGGCTATAGGTTACATATTTTGTTTCAAGACCAACAGGAACGGTGCATTAATATAAAATGTTTCAATATCGAGGTTTTTATTACCTTTCGTGAGCTTTCCTTACATGCGTTGCGTAAACGGTTAAAGTTTTGCAAAAATCATCTATGAAAGAATTTTTCCCCTTTAAATGTTCTAAAATAAAGTCTATGACAGCGTAAGTCTATCTTTTATGGCTGGCTCTTTATAACCATTTTTATGCGAACCAAATTTGTTTCTTCTCTATCGCTCTGATATGGTACAGCTAGTTTACTATAAAGTGATAATTTGAAAGACTGTTCAGAAATTTATTATTATTTAACTTTTTATTACGCCTCACCAACTAAAGGTAACAATGGAGGATTATTACAGAGATTCCTTTCCATCCAAACGTAACACGTTATATTTGCAGTTTGGACGTCCTAAATAAACTGGGATAGTTTGGTCCTGGATATATCCACACTCGACTACTCTCCTGAAAATTAACGGGTTTGTTTGTACACCTGTTATTCTGCTACATAGCTTTTTCTTACGTAGTTCCTGATCCCGTGAGGCTATGGGGAAATCCATACGAGAAGGAGTCACATTGCTATAAATTTCAATAAAATCTCGTGATAAGCGAGTTAGTGAGCTTAGTAATCTAACATTTAAAACTCCTATACGGCTGGAGCGATCTTTAACCGACTTCAAAAAAAGGAGGAGGTTAACAATTCGTCTGTATTTTTTTTTATGTTTGTTACCTCATATCTCCCGACTGGGTGGACCGATCTTGATGATAAGTCTTAAATATGCGTAAGCATGTGCGCGACAAATGGACGAATAACTCAAGATCACGCCAACCGATTTCGATGATTCTTTTTTTATTAGAAAGGATATACTTCAAGGGTTGTTTTGTGATAGTTTGGTTAGGTTCTGATGATGGAATCCATGACAAAGTGACGGAACTCTTCAATTCTTAGGAGCAAATCAACGATACTCGGCAGAATCTTCTATAGGCTATCCAGATATTTGAGTTGCCTACCGTAACTTTGGTATGGTCAAGTGCTAGTCGTAGTTAAATATGAAGATCAATGGAACTCCTCAACGGCTTACAGTAAGAGTGTGATTTTTGGCAAAATCTATAACTATATGTAATCAAATGCCAATGACCTTCCGTTTGTTGCTGCATTGCAATATTTGAAAGATGAATTATGTGTGAAGCGATGGTATAAGGGTTTCGGGTTCGATCCCGGGTGTGGCGATATAAATGTAAATTTAAATTTGTAAAGAATACGCAATTATTTCTTACTTTTTAGAGCATATTAATGTATTTGTAAGTTTCTTTTAAAGGAGGTTCTTTTTTTGTTAAAATTTATAGTTATAGATATACAGATGGATTTGATAATGGTTATAATAGCCTCAAAAACCATGATCAGTGGTAAGAAACGTGGACTCTTTTCTAGAGAGTAGTGGGTTCGAATTGTATTATATAATACTGGGATATGTTTAGGCCTGGCAGTAGGCAGTAGACCAACACGTTAAGTCTAAAATCCCTTGCTCTCATCAATGAATAGGCCTGTTTCCAGTTTTGAGGCACATAATAGTCAATGAGAGGACGATAAAGACGCTCCTCTTCTCTGGAGCAGGAGGTTGGGAGATAATAGGCGTAGATTTGCGCTTCTCCTGCCTTCGTCCAAATTTTCCCAGCTAAAGTCTTCTGGAGTACCAGGATAGATTGCGTCAACTGATCCTCTGGTGAGATTTTGTGTAAACAGGGTGCTTAAAGGCCTGTACTCAGTTTTGGATTGATAATAAGCAGTCACTGACTTAAATAGCCTTATTTTTGAATCCTGGAATATATAAATCCTACTAACCCGCAGTGGATTAATATAATGGTTGTTAACTCCAAAAACCCTCTCTTTGGAGAGTGAAGAGGCTTGTTCCCAGCAGTGGGACTACAATATGCTATCACTCATTGAAATAACCTCACTGTTTTAATAGGACGATAATTGACTCAATTTGTCTTAATTAGTAATTCTGGGATATGTGAAGCCAATTAAATCCAGTTAATCCTTATAAACATTCTCTCTTATCAGTGAGGAGGTGTATGCCCAGAAGTGGGACGATAAGAAGCAGTAAATAGCATCATTATATTAGCACCATAGCGGGTCTTTATTTTAACTGCTCTAAACTTGTTAAATCAAACTACTGCTGTTAAATTTAACTAGGTCATGATTAAACTTCCATCAAACTCGATACACCAAATTTTTCAAACCATGAATAAGTATGAAACACTCAGCCGGTTTCGTTTGAAGTTATATTGGTGTATGCAAAATTTAACTTCCTACCCGCAAACGCTTTGAACTGTGAAAAATCCGGAAAAAACTAGTTTTAAAGGCTTGCTGTATAACTTGCTTTCGCAATTTACACTTGTGAGTGTTTCTTTGAAGTAGTGATTTAGGTTTTTGTATTTTTAAAGCATCTGCGATTGAGTTTTCCTAATAGTTTTCATGACATTTTGACTTTTGGTCTGAATGAAAGGTCTGAGTGCTTCAAAAGCAAAATATTCTTTATTTAAGTAAGCTCAAAAGGCACTTGGTTGGTAACGAATCTACCACCGGTTCAGAAAGTTGATTCCGGTGAAAAGAAACCGGCAAAAATGCTTATTTTTATCGCTTAAACAATTTCCAACATTATAAAACGCCTTTTATTTATATTTTCTGAAACTTCGTCATTGCTTATCATTACTAGTCATGACCAAAGCCTCAGAGTAGACAGATTGATGATGATACAGTCTAAAATGGAGGCGCGTTACTCTTCTGGTTCCAAAACGAATTATATTTAAGAATGAAAAAGGTTAAGAAATCATTTTTTGGGTTGAACATAAGATACCGCAAGCAGTTTTGGATTTGCCTCCACATAAATTCAAGAAAATATAAACCCCCACCTGTATTTTTTACGCTGGGATATGCATTTAGTCGGAAGTGTGGGCGTCGGCGAGGGAGAGGCCTGTCAATACCCACTAAAACCCAGCGGAACCCTCTTCATCCATTAATGGAATATTCGAGGAGTGCTTGCACATTCCTTTCTGATGTCCCGAACGAGTTCGACCAAGAGTTCACTAAGGCGGCATGACGGGTGCAAATATACGCCACCTGGAACCCAGCCTTCGTAAGTGCTGAGAGGGCAATGACTGCGTTTTTCCTCACTTGCTTGTGGGACTTTTTCAGCGAGCTGATTGTCTCACAGAAGAGGGCCACTCCTGCTCAGTATCCCTCACTGGATAGCATCGTGCCTGCAAAGCTCTCTAGCGAAAGCACAGGCTGCACATTCTGCTAAAGTGTGGTGCGCTGAGTCAACAGCAGCTTACTACAGACGGCTTACTCTTCACGCCTAATTCGGTACAGGAACTTTCGGAAACTGACGTGTCCGAACCTGTACCAGTCTGAAAGATAGGAACCATAATACCAGGTAAGCCATTGTTCCAGGCTAGGGTGGATCGCCTCCACATACCCTTATTATTACGCTGAAAAATGCTTTTACGCACTCACCCCGACCTGAATGGGTTTAGATTGTTGGACTCGCTAAGGGAGGGCTTCACAATACCCACTAAAAGAAAGCGGAACCCTCTTCATCCGTAAGTGAGTTACCAGAGGTTCAACTTGCGCATTCTTCCCTGATGCTCCAGATGAATTCGATTGAGGATTTATAGGGGCGGGAGTAGGTGTACGAACAAGTGTCGCCTAGTATCTCGCTTCCTTCAGCTGTGTGAGCGAGTGTCTATTGCATTCTTCGTCTCTCGCTCATAGGTCTCCTTCGGCAAGATTGCAGTCTCGCAAAAGAAGGCTATTTCTCTCACTTGACCAGCCCTAACCGCAAAGCTGAAGTGGCAATGGGCAAGGCACATAGCCTGACGACCCAATGGAAGTTGAGGCTCGAAGCTGCTTGAATGGCTACTCTACACCGGATGGCGTAGTGCAAGTAGTTTCCTTAAAGATGGACCGAGGATATGTTCAGGGTCGCTGATAGTCAGGTAACACAAGATCGACCCTTGTGGACATCATTAAGTGAGACATTCATCCAGCAGTAGACGTCAATCAGTTGAAGCGAAGTGAAGTATATCCCATAGACTGCCCCAGTTAACAATCAGTTGACAAGGCCGATTTGAAGTAAAATACCCGTGTTCAACTACTGGTTGACATAATACGATAATTCTGTCTGCAATTCTTGCAATCAGAAATATAAGCATCTTTTTCTTTTTTAATCATGTGTATTATCTATTTCGCTTCTCGGTAATTGTCGTAACAAAATATGCTTAGAGATTACACCAGACAATAGAAAAAGCAACAAAAAAATAAAAAAGTGATCGTTACTAACGGTGCGTTTGTCGCGTCCAAGGTCGTTAAGGATTTTATGGTATTGTATAAACTGTGAATATTTATTAGTAGTATTATTTGTGTTTTCGGTTATATAAGTGATGAAATTAACAATGAGAACCCTTGAAATGAGTTTTACCTTTTAAGATATGAGCCAATAAATACAAGACGGACTTTTAATAAACAAAATATAACATTGTATAGTTATGGACGATCCGGGCAACAGAGAGGAAAAAGATAGATGCAATCAAAATGTGGTGCAGGAGAAGAATGTTGCGTATACCATGGACCGCGAAGAGGACGTATAAGTCTACCTTAGAACAGCTCCATATTGACACCAGACTCTCGACTAAGTGCTTCCAAAATAATCCTGGGTACTTTGGTCACATTGCCCGACGCCAGCCCAATAACTTGGACAAATTAATAGTTACTGGTAAGGTTGAGGGCAAAATACCACCTAGCCGCTGGTCCGACTAAGTAAAGGCTGCGGCCATAAGGAAAGCCGAGGACCGAACAAGGTGAAAAGCACAGGTGGATAAACTGACGCAGGCACCAAAATACGGACATCACCTTCAAACTTGAAGAATACAACCGAGAAGAAGAATAGCTATGGAGCATTTTAACTTCTGCGCGAACACTAGCTACTTTTAAAAACGCAAAACATTGGCCAAATTTGACGATATAATATTCATGTAATACGTTTTTTAAATTTTGTCACCTATCATAATTTTCTCAATGTTGTCTTATTTATTCAGGTCGGTTACAACGGTGTGTCCACCAATGTAAACGTGACCTGTCTGAAAAAATATAAATAGCTTTTGGGTAAACAGACTGAATTTAAATGTTATGGAAATACAAGAAACAATATCAGCCAAGCGCCTATCGAAGTCTCAGTGTTCCGTTCTTCTTGAATAGGGATCGTATCGTTTCCGCGAAAAGTATTTAATGATTTTTTGTCTCTAATCTTGTCTTCGTCGTCGCTTCAACCGATGGACGTCCACTGCTGAACATAGGTCTCACGTAATGATGTCCACAAGGCTCGATCTTGCGCCGCCTGGCTACCGGCTACCGGCGACCCTCTTTATGTCGTCGGTCCACCTTGTGGGGGATATCCCTACGCTGCGCTGTCCGGTGTGGGGTCGCCACTCCAGCACCTTCAGCCCCCAACGTCCATCGGTCCTTTGGTCTATGTGCCCCGCCCATTACCACTTCAGGTTCGCGATTCACAGGACTATGTCGGTGACTCTGGTTCTACTACGGATCTCTTCATTTCTGATTCTCTTCATTGAGAGAAACTCCGAGCATAGCACGCTGAGTGACTCTGAGCTTCCGCATGAGGCCCATAGTCAGCGACCACGTCTCAGAACCGTAGGTCATCACTGGCAACACGCACTGTTCGAAGACTTTGGTCTTCAGGCACTGAGGGTTATCGGATGAAAATATCTGGCGTAACTTCCCGAACACAACCCAACCAAGTCGGTCTAATCTTGTGATATGCTATAAATATTAGAAAACAATTTTTAGCACTTTTAAGTCATGATTATTTTTTTTTTAAACTAGCAATGCCCCGCGGAATTACCCAAGTAGATACCAATCTTGTGGGAATAGAAAGAGTAAGTCGGACTTATTTTCTTAGACTGACATTTTTAGTTTCGTTATATGTTTTGAATGGTAAATCCTATCCTTTAATAATTTAAAGAGTATTTTGAAGGTATTGAAACGGTATTTAATAAAATATAATTCAATAGGATGAGCATTAGTACAGAGATGTGAATAATATAGTTTGATTATTGTCGGCAGTTTTATTAACTTTTAAAATGTAAAAAGGAGTTATAGTGGCTTAACTACAGTAGTTGGACATATGGTATTGTTGACTTTTTTATAGATTTTAATACGTTCTATAATATTGTTGAACATTTTTTTGTTCTATCTTTAATAGTTTTCGCAGCATACGCGATAACAGATTTTTTTTTGTTTCGCACCTTGGGTTACATTATTGCATTTTTCTTAGGGATCCCTATTTTTTTGAGAAAATAATATATTTTATGTCACTCAGGGAAAATGCAGCTTTAAAATGGTCAGAAAAATTTTGAAATTGGTCCAGTAGTTTTTGTGTGAATACGCTACAAACATACATACGTACTTACAAAAGTCAAAGTTTTCATAGACCGTATTATAACCTTTACTACTTTTACTGTTACATATACAGTAATAAATATAACATATTACACTTCTTTTTCTTCTTTATTATAAAAAATTCTATTAACAGAAAACGTTTTTTAAAGTTGCCACGTTTCTTTTACGACAAATTCTCAAAAGTAATTATTAACATAGATTGCAATAAAAACTGTAAAAATATTTATCTGACCAATATACGTTTGAACCAGCGCAATATTAGACTGAACCGTCTTAATATTAGTCTCAGTCAGCGCAATTATAGACTGATCTAGCACAGTATTATTTAAAACAAGTTAATTTTCATATTATAATGAAACTAAATCGTTTTAACCGAATCCTTCGTCAATTTTAAATGGCTTTTTAGACCATTAAATAAATCTAACTCTTTACAGAATAGTTGGGGATTGACTACCTAATTTTTCCTAAATAATTTACAACAAATGTTTCCAAATGGTTTCGAGTATTAATTATTGGTATTCTTTTATAAATTATTCAAAGTATTTGCAGGGTATCCAATACTTACTAATCCATTTGAAAAACCTTAGCAGTCTGGATTAATATTAGACCAAGACCATACAATATTAGACTAAACCAACACGATATTAGACTGAGCCACACTAAAACATGACCAGATTTTAGGCAGGACAAATAAATTTAATACAGTGCTTAACCTTTTATTAATTAATCAAAGTATTTGCGGGATATTCAATATTACTAACGCAATTCAATAACATAAGCAGTCTGGATTATTATTAGACTGAGACAATACAATATTAGACTAAACCAGCACAATATTAGACTGAGCCACACCAAAAATTGTCCAGATTTAGGCAGGACATATAAATTTAATTCACTAGAATTCCACGAGAGGTGAAGTAGTAAATTTTAGTTTTCACGTCTCGGACAGGGAACCCCAAAATCTGTACAATTTAGATGTATCAAGAGCTTATTCGGGTCTCTTCAGAACATAAAATGGAGTTTAACGGCATCGGCTATCCGGCTTTATTATTTGTTTTATAGACCTGCTTTATTTTTGGTTCATCCGGTTACATGTATCTTCAATCTCTAAATGAAAGGTAATCTTAGTAAAGTATCCCATGTTATTCACTTTGTAAATTAAACTTTATTATTTATAAATGTCTACTTTATGTAAGTGACAGTTCCTTATGATCTAAGATATATAGTAAATTAATTATTTTTTTTTTAATATATTTCTGTTTGTCTCACCTTTCTATTTATCCCCCCGTCTTTCTTTCTTATTGTTTAACGGTCTATCTGCCTCACTATAAATCTCAATCTTTTTGTCTCTGTCTATGTCTTCCTACTTTTCTTTTCCTTTGTCTATTTCTCTGTATGTCTGGTTCTTGGTCTCTGTCCATCTATATCCATATTTCCATGTCTGTATATCCCTCGATTGTCTGTGTGTCTGTTTCTCTGTCTACCTTTTTGTTTTTATCTATCTGTTTGTCTGTGTTTATGATTCTGTATCTATTTCGAGGCCATGTCTCTCCATCTGCCTATCTATTTTGTTATTTATAATATTTAAGTCAACACACCTATATTTTTAAATTTACTCCAGAAATAGACCATTTCATAGATAATTTTAGCAAAAGCTTGAATAGGGGATGAAAGTTTATATGAGGGACCTATCGTTTTCCTAGTTTAGAAAGGCAAAACTTCTCTATACGTGGAGAGTCTATTAATAATATTTCTGAGCTTAAGACCAATGAAAGTAATAGGAGATTGATTCCACTGTGTAAAATATTTATCCAAAATTTTGAAAATCCCAAAACTTTAATTATTTTTGTAGATGCTAATTAATCATTATGGAATCCTCAATTTTTTTTGTCTAATACATATAATTTGCAGTTTTGTACTGGCTAATATTGAATAACTTATCTCTAAACGGTTATGTTTACTACGGATACGTTACTCTTAAATGGCTTAATTTAAGAATACAAAAGCCTACAACTACATGTGTAACACATAAAGCTCAGGTTGATTATAACAAATTTGTACGTAAATGTTAAAATTCAATAGCTGCAAGTATTAAAACCTACATTGTATATTTTAATTAAAATGATTTCAATAAAATGTAAACGTCGACAAAGTTAATTAGCTGCCATACAATTTTACGTTGTTTGGCTTAATTGCAGTTGTAATCATTATTAATTTAACGACGCTTAAAATTCTTAACCGACTCGAAAGAACTGTATGCTGTTTTGTATTTGTTATTACTATCTTTCGATTAAATTATCTTTGGCATCACAACAGGGTTAACCACCTCTGCTATCAACGAGTACTCTCCTATTTTGGTCATGTCGCTTGAAGACAGTCGGATAACCTGGAAAAATTGGTTATAGTAGGAAGGGTCGAAGGTAAAAGGTCAAGAGCTAGCAAACCTGTCCATTGGTCCGACTAAATAAAGTGTATAACGAGACTCGCGCTTCAAAAACTGTGGACAACTAACAGAAATAGTTCCTAATCAGAACTTAACATCAAACAAAGCTATCCACCACCTGTTAACAACGAATACTCCACTATTTTGGTCATATCGCTCGAAGACAGCCAGATAACCCGAAGAAAACAGTTGTAGTAGGAAGGGTTGAAGGAATAAGACCAAGGGGTCGCTCACCTGCCTTGTGGTTCGACTATATAGAGAGTATAACGAGATTCGCGCTTCTAACAGACCTTAAAGAAGCCGAGGACAGAGGTAGAGATGGAAGCAGCTGGTACATGCAGAGGCTAAGGCGTATCAAAGCAGACTGACCTTTAGCATTAAAGTACACGGAAATAATGGTGATGATTATATGAGGGAAGTGAACAAGAGGAAGAAGTAAAAGAATTTGTATACTTATTATCTAAATTTACAAAAGATGGAACATGTGAAAGTGATATTGAAAGGAGAGTGAATATGTTAAGTGGTACTCTGCACGCCTTTATGAATAGCCAGGTGTCTCAAAGCCAGGTGTCTCAAAGAGTCAGACTAGCGTTGGTACTTACACTTATGTATGATGGTATGGTAGTGAAAGTTGGGTATGGCAGAAGAAGCATAAAAATAAAATGAATGCGGTAGAGATAAGAGCGTTGAGAAATTTGAGTGGATTGAAACTGAGAGTGACAAAATAAGAAATAGTGTGATAAGAGAACGTTGTGGTATAAAAGAAGACGTCGTCGTCGTCGTCGTCGTCGTCGCTTCAACCGATGGACGTCCACTGCTGGACATAGGTCTCACGTAATGACGTCCACAAGGCCCGATCTTGCGGACGTAATGACTAAAATTGAGAAAGGTGTGTTTAGATGGTTTGGGCACGTAGACAGGATGAATAAAAGGAGACTGACAAAAAGGATGAGTCAAGAGCGAATGGGAAAGTTGACAAGGGAAGATCAAGGGCCAGGTCATGAGTACTCCAAACCGACGAACTTGTATGAAATGTTTAATAGGAATGAAAGAAGAGAAGGAGATATGCAAGGATCGTAGCAAGTGGAAGGACGTGGTCTCTGCCAATCTCTACGGGAATGAGGCGTGATGCTATGTATGTATGTATCAGGGAAATGACATTTTTTTAAGTAAAACTTCTTTATGCTCGCTTGACTTATGGAGTAAGCTAGTGAATGCGTTACGAAAAGCGGGCGAGGCGTACTGAAGTTGAGAGGCAGATATATAAGTTGCTGAAGATAGAAAGAGACTTACGTTTTACTTCAATCGTAGGGTCTCTCATCTGATTGTGTGTGATGATACAGTCTAAAATTATATCGTGTGATAGTATTATTTTAAGATGATACTATAAGGTAAGTCATTGGAGCATTTCTAAATATTGTAATTTTCTACAGATTACATAAATAATTACAATTATTTATAACTATTGACATTAACTGGGATTGATATTAAATGTAATTGTTGATATAATTAACAAAGATATTTTGATGGAAACAACGTGATTGTTGATTAGATCTAATGAGCTGTTTTATTTTAAGTTATAAAAGGTTCTCATTTTAGTAGTTCAGTCATTTGTTTTTATCTATAAATGTTTCAAGTTCATATGTTGGTTAATCGTATCTCTAATTTAAAACCTTGCTCTTATTAATGTGTCCTAATGATAATTGTGTGTACGAGGTGTGTTCAAAAAGTATCGCGAATTTTGAATTTTCGCGGGTTACGTATATTCAAATTTCGAATTTTTTGTGGCGTTATGTTGGTACTCATGTCTCTCACTTATGCCGACAAGCTCGGCCATTTTGAATGTTCATTTAATTGTTGACAGCTGCTTTGCTTGCACGTGTTTTGGATCGTCTTCGATTTTTACCTATTCAAAAAAATGGATCAAAGAACCTGTATCAAATTTTGTGTGAAAAACGAAATTAAGTGCGCGGATGCATTCCGAATGTTGACTGTGGCATACGGAGAAGCTACCTTGGACCGAAGCAACGTTTATCGGTGGTACAAAATGTTCTCAGAAGGCCGAGAAGATGTGAACGACGAAGAGCGTGCCGGACGCCCGAGCACTTCAACAACAGACGAAAAAATTAATGAAGTGGAGAAAATGGTATTGGCCAATCGTCGAATCACCGTTAGAGAAGTTGCTGAGGACCTAAACATATCGATTGGCTCGTGCCATTCGATTTTTATCAATGATTTGGGCATGAGACGGGTCGCCGCGAAATTCGTACCAAAATTGCTCAATTGTGACCAAAAACAGCATCGCATGAACATTGCTAATGAGATGTTAAACTCTGTCCGCGACGACCCAAATTTGCTCCAGAGGGTCATAACTGGTGACGAATCGTGGGTTTATGGTTATGACGAGGAAACCAAAGCTCAATCATCTCAATGGAAGCTGCCGCACGAACCAAGACCGAAAAAAGCGCGCCAAGTTCGATCGAATGTGAAAGTTTTGCTGACAGTTTTCTTTGATTGCAGGGGCGTGGTGCATCATGAGTTCTTGCCACAGGGAAGAACGGTCAATAAGGAATATTACCTGCAAGTTATGCGCAATTTGCGCGAAGCAATCCGCCAGAAACGCCCGGATTTGTGGAAGAACAAAAATTGGCTTTTGCACCACGATAACGCCCCTGCTCACACATCGTTGCTTGTGCGCGACTTTTTGGCCAAAAACAACACACTAATGATGCCGCAGCCACCGTATTCCCCAGATCTGGCCCCCTGTGACTTTTTCTTGTTCCCTAAACTGAAGAGGCCCATGAAAGGACGACGTTACTCTTCTCTTGACGAGATAAAGACGGCATCGAAGGAGGAGCTGAACAAGATAAAAAAAAATGATTTTTTGAAGTGCTTCGAAGATTGAAAAAACCGTTGGCACAAGTGTATAATATCTCATGGGGATTACTTTGAAGGGGACAAAATAGATATTCATGAATAAATAAATAATTTTTGAAAAAACACATAATTCGCGATACTTTTTGAACACACAGCGTATATATAATGTTAATCGATGTTAATGTTGCCATTGTATTTCAAACGGTTAAATTTATTTCAATAGAAAAGAGCAGACGTTCCCAGCTAGTGGTAGATTCATTGGGAAGAAAGAATAAAGATTTTCTTTTTAATTGCTGACCGATTAACGCTTAACTGTGATCACCCCTGATGATACAGTATAATCTGGTAAGAGGCAATTTACCTCCTATGGTTTATGGTGTGGTAAATAGACAAGTAAGAAACTTTTATGTAAAATATATTCCCTTTTTTTTTATTGCTGACAGATTAGCGCTTAACTGTGATCTCACCTGATGGTAATTGATGATACAGTCTAAGATGGAAGCGCGCTAATCTGTTAAGAGGCGATATACCCCTTACGGTTTCTACACACGGAACGGAACACAAATTTCTTTGTTTGGCGGTACGTTTTTGCTGGTAGGGTGGTAACTAGCCACGGCCGAAGCCTCCCACAAGTCCAGACTCAGACAAATTAGAAAATACAATTTCTTAAACTCGTCCTACCAGGGATCGAACCCGGGACCTCCGCTAGCAAAGCGAATACTCGCACCACTGCGCCAGCGAGGCTGTCAAACGTACCCTGCCTGGAATCCAGCCCAAGACTTTTACAAAATAAGTCAAGGTCAAACCATTTAATACTATGTTCTTTAGTATAGCACTAAAATTTAGAAAACTCTGTAGACGCTTCAAAGAAAAATTAGCAGACGAAGTTTAATTAAAAGTCCGAGTTTTTTTAATTCAGGAAATAATTGGGTATTATGGTGTTAAATACTTAGAGCGGAACTTTTTCAATTGCCGCTTTAAAATGGATCTGTATTTTATTAAAGTGAAACCGACGACCCTTAGGGAACCATTTTCATCTTTAGATATTAAAAAAGTAAAGTAAGTAGCAGCCCATTAACGTTCCACTGCTGGGCACAATCCTCGTCACTCATATGAGAGAGGGTTTTTAGGGCATAGACCCATCACGCTGCTCCACTGTAGATTGGCAGGCATAGTACACAAGTGCACTCTCTATTCCTTCACTCTCATAGTCCGATGTGACGGGAATCCGACACAACCGAAGAGAGATCATGCGCAGGATCAACGGCTTAACGTGCTCTCCGAGGCATGGGGGAACACACCGCCAACCGCCAACTTCCCAACTTCGAATATAATATTGAGAAAATATTGAGAAAATCTTAAAAGAAAACTCAACATCCAATCAAATCAAATCAAAAATATCTTTATTCAAGTAGGCATACAGCACTTTGGAATCGTCAAATTATATTTTTTTCCACATTCTAATTCTAATATACGTCTGACGATGGTACTCAAGAACGGCTTAAAATCTAAAGTTACGAGGGTTCCTCCGCGCCATGATCGGAGAAGAACCCACAACAAACTCAGTCGGTTTTTTTTGTTACCATCATCATTACAATATCATATTAGTTTACTATATTTTAATTAAAATTAGAGCAATTTGTTCACTCCCAAGCGTTTCTATCGTCTAGGTAATCTTGCAACTTATAATACGATTTTTCTATCAACTTTCTTTTAACAAAGACTTTGAATTTATTAATTGACATCTTTAGAACGTCTTGTGGGAGTTTATTATAGAAACGTATACAGTTACCCTTAAATGAGTTGTTAATCTTATGCAGCCTACTAGAATTTATAACAAGTTTGTTTTGGTTTCGTAAGTTATATGATGTACATTCACTCTTTTTATTAAAAGAGTCAATGTTTTTATGTACATACAACAAGTTTTCTAATATATATACGCAGTGAACTGTCATTATGTTAACTGCCTTGAATTTGTTTCTTAGCGACTCTCTTGGACCCATATTGTAAATCGCACGAACGGCCCTTTTCTGCAGTACAAATATGGCATCTATATCCAGGACCTCATGTCTGTAGTAGAACATGCTAACCACTAGACCAATTAGGCAGTTTAGATATTATAATATAAACTAATACTATAAAGAGAAAATATTTGTTTTTGTGTAAGTACGTATGTTTCAGATTAGAAGAGGCCGGGGGCCAAACATCAGAAGCAAACATTAAGATAAGGAATATATTTTATTTATAAATAAATGATAATGAATTTGCCTATATGACAATAGCAGAAGTCTGGTGGTGGTTCAGCAGTACTCAATCACTCTCGGTTCCTTTTATAGCACCCCTAGAGCGGCATTGGATCGTGTAGATTTCCGAAGCGACACGATCGTGACTTTAACGAGTTATTTCCGTCATTTTTATTTAACTATCCAACTCCTTAAGCAACAAAGTCTACTTCCGCCATATGTATGTTTGTAGCGTTTTCACACAAAAACTACTGGACCGATTTCGAAAATTTTTTCACCATTAGAAAGCTGCATTATCACTGAGTAACATAAGCTAGATAACTTTCTAAAAGTAATAGGGATGTCTAATAAAAATGCACTAATGTAACCTAAGGTGTGAAAAAATTGGTCACTAAAAATCTGTCATCGAGTGCGCTGTGTAAACTATTGAAGATAGAACAAAAAAATGTTCTACAATATTAAAGAACGTATTAATATCTACAAAAAATCATCAACAATATATGTCTAACTATTGTATTTATACCAATATAACTACTTTTTTCAAATTTTAAACGTTAATAAAAGTGCTGACTATAATCAAACCATTTTATTCATACCTCTGAATTAATCCTTATCTTATCAATGTTTTATTAAAAACCGTTTCAATACCTGCAAAATAATTTTTTAATTATTAAAATCGGGCATTCTATTTAAAAGATATAACAATCTAAAAAAATAACTCCGGGTTTGTGTACTTTTCATTACAACGATATCGGTATTTATGTTGGTGAAACCGCGGGGCATTTCTAGTATAAATTCCACTCCACTAGCAAACAGATAGGCTGGTTCATGAGAAAGGTTTTGGTATATAATTTATCCAAGTTTTGTTTAAATTGGTGGAAATATAAGGATAATAGTTGGAAGTGTCGGAAAAATCAAGCAGCCTGGAGACTCACATCGAAAACGCTACCTTATAACAATATACACGATGGAATAGTCTATTATAGATCTACAATAACGGATTATATATATCTTTTAGAGATAGCTCATTTTTTTAACTTAAATACGTTAGCTACTTTAAGGGTTTAAGGTTTGTATTCACACAATCTTTTATTTATAAACCTCGTTTGTTAACAGGAAAAAAGAGCTTTATGCAGTAAAAATGTCTTTAAACATTTATAACTTAATCTAGTTATATTTTCGTTGATTTGAATGTCTTCATATCTTCTGTGTTCGCGACAACTGGCGTAAAGCATTGGTACCTCGGAAGCGGCATACTCGCGCAATCTGCAAGCTTTCCGACGTACTAATACACTGGTTATCGGGAGGCGTCCGTATAAAACACGAGAGGGCGCCTCCTCTGCAGTTCCAGTATCATGGAGCAATATAGTTTATAGATTATCTGTAGTACAGAAGCAGAGATAGGATCAATCTCAAGGTTTTGTAACGGGCGCAAAGGAAGCCTGCTTCGTAGGTTTTTTTGAATGATTTTGTAGGGAAAGTGCGGGAATTCCTCGCGTTAATTAGTTTGTGAGGCTAATGACGTAGATCGTCACGTTTTGTAGGCCCATATCGTAGCCCTCTAGTGAAAGTTGGCGGGTCATAGCGTGGCTAGGTTATTTCGCCCACGCGTTGGCCGCAATAGGACAGCTTCTGGATCACCAGAGAAGACCAGCGCCGTCTACAGCAGCTTTCGGTGAAGCCTTAGCAGGACACATACACACATTACAATACACTTACAAAATACACCCTCACGTGAACATCCACCTGACAGAGCCGACGTCGCCGAGGAGACCAGGCGCCGAGAGACCAGGTAGTGGCTACATTTCATTCATATCTGTTCGACACCTATGTAGATTCTCCCCTTAACATTCTCCTCCCGCCGTCTCGGGACCGATTCGACCTGGCTCTCTCTTTTCTTCTGTATAACTTAGGAGTTATTACAAAAATTGATGAGTTTAAAATAAATTCAAGTGTTTTTCTCACACCGATGACTCGCTTGAGGGGATCACCCTCTCGTTTTAGAAAAAAAACGAAAAACAATTTAATTTATCCAACGTATGACGTAGATATCATTCAAACTAAATATCATTAATTCTAAATTGAATACAATAAAGGTAAAGCCTAACAAATATTGGTAATTTACGATCAATAACAACATGTAATCTGTTAAAGGATTAACCACTTTACAGGACATTTGTGCTTAATTACGAAAATAAACAATATGTATGAATAAAATTGATGTAAAAGTAAAAGTAAGTAAGTAGCAGCCCATTAACGTCCCACTGCTGGGCTCAGGCCTCTTCACCCCGAGGAGCGAGGGTTTTTAGAGCATAGACCCACCACGCTGCTCCAGTGCGGATTGGCAGGCATAGTACACAAGTGCACTCTCTATTCCTTCACTCTCATAGTCCGATGTGACGGCAATCCGACACGACCGGCGAGAGATCAGGCGCAGGACCGACGGCTTAACGTGCTCGCCGAGGCACGGGGGTGGATCACACCGCCATCTTGCCATCTTCTCTTCATCATTCATCTTCATCAAAATTGATGTATCTGTCTGTAATTTCACATAAATACCTGTTTATTTACCACCCTGTGATACAGTCAAACCACAGTATATTTGCATGGAAAAATTTGAGTTATTAAACTTTTCTACATACCCTCGCATTTCATAAAAGAACTAATACTATTTACCTTTAGATTAAATAGAATTAACTTTGCAATAAGTCTTTAATCATTGAAAAATGATGTTATTGTTGTTCATTTAACGATTGTTTGTTGTTTATAACCTTTACTTCCACTAAAATTACTCCACAAATCAATAATAATCGTATTCGTAAGATAATCATTGTTGTTGGTCACTAAGTATGGATTATCTATATATATAATTCATGTGATGCCGCAGTATGCACTAGTATAGAATATATATCCAGAATCTTACTCTCGTAAACTACAAACTTCAAGTACACAATAAATAAATCATAATTTTGTACTATCTACTCAGCTATTAACTTAGTCAAAGAGCTGATCGCTAGATATTTGTAGATATACAAGCAAAATATAACGTAAGATTGCAAATTATAACTCATAGACTGCCCGTGTCAACTACTTGTTAACATAAAACGACATCTGGCTAAAACTCGTGCAATCAAAAATATAAGCATCTCTTTCTTTTTAAGTCATAATGTGTGTTATCTATTTCGCTTCTCGGTAACTGCCGTAACAAAATATGAGTAGAGATAACAGACAATAGCAAAACCAAAAAAATACAAAGTGACCGTTACTAAGGATGCGTGTGTAGTATCGAAGTTCGTTTAGTTTTTTGTGTTATTTTATAAACTGTTAGCGTTTGTGTTTTTGATTATATAAGTGATGTGAAAACCCTTGCAGTAAGTTTTAATTTTTAAGATATGAGCCGACAAGATTGGTTCACAGTGACTTACCTACACCAGAGTTTTAATTTAAGAAACAAAAGATAACATTGTATAGTTAAACTAGTAACAAACATAAAAATCATAACATTTGGTAGTCTTTCGTTCAAGTCCCAAGAGCCACTTTAGCGTGCACTGCGGGGCAATCGACGCCAAAATGTCCGTGCGGTGCGAGCAAATTACGGGGGCCAATAAAATGTGACCGGACAGTCTGGGTGATAATTTAGTCTACAAATAAAAAAAATATGGTATCACCGAGATAATGTTTTTAGACTTCGACCCACACAAAAAAATATTTTTACAAAAACTTATGTGATATTTTTAATTATTTGTAACTCCTTATTGCGACTTTAGGTGATAAAAAATATCACGAGGAAATATTAATAACTAAAAGTAATTTTTTAAAGGCTGTATCCGCATTAGGTGGGTTTAAACCCTAAATTCTTTCGCCTATTCGACACAGACATACTCAGTCCTATAGTCCTGTATACAAAAATTGCACGTTATTGTTTTATTTAGTTTATAAGGAAACCAATTCTTTTTTACGCCAGATATTTTCGTCTGATAACCCTCAGTGCCTGAAGACCAAAGTCTTCGAACAGTGCGTGTTGCCAGTGATGACCTACGGTTCTGAGACATGGTCGCTGACTATGGGCCTCATGCGGAAGCTCAGAGTCACTCAGCGTGCGATGGAGAGGGCTATGCTCGGAGTTTCTCTACGTGATCGAATCAGAAATGAAGAGATCCGTAGTAGAACCAGAGTCACCGACATAGTCCTGCGAATCGCGAACCTGAAGTGGCAATGGGCGGGGCACATAGTCCGAAGGACCGATGGACGTTGGGGGCCAAAGGTGCTGGAGTGGCGACCCCGCACCGGACGGCGCAGTGTAGGGAGACCCCCCACAAGGTGGACCGACGACATAAAGAGGGTCGCCGGTAGCCGCTGGAGCCAGGCGGCGCAAGATCGGGCCTTGTGGACGTCATTACGTGAGACCTATGTCCAGCAGTGGACGTCCATCGGTTGAAGCGACGACGACGACGACGAATTTTTTTTTTTATATCTGCGAATGATTTAATTGAATATGCGTATGTATAGATTACTGTGGTCCTTACGTATAAAGGCATATAGATATTAAAGCATGACCCTTAAAAAACACCATTACTACAGAAGTACAGTGGTAAATCTTTTTCTGTGAAACACTGTCTTTAGAAGAGATAGCATTTTTTTTTAGGTTATTTTGACGGCCTCGCTGTTGTACAAGTATTCGCTTTGCTAGTTGAGGTCCCGGGTTCGATCCCCGGTAGGACGAATTTAGTAAATTGTATTTTCTAATTTGTCTGAGTCTGGACTGGTGGGAGGTGGGTGGCTAGTTACCACCCTACCAGCAAAAACGTACCGCCAAACAAAAAGATATATGTTTCGGTACGATGCTGTGTAGAAACCGTAAGGGGTATACCGCCTCTTAACAGATTAGCACGCTTACATCTTAGACTGTTTCATCACTTACCATCAGGTAAGATCACAGTCAAGCTCTAATCTGTCAGCAATAAAAAAAACGACTTTATACGAAAACAGTGACCGAGAAGTTAAGGAGTGGAAGGCTGTCCTGGCATGGACATTTCTTGAAAAGAGAGGATAGCCATGTATGCAAGAGAGCCCTAAATATGATGGTAAGCGGCAGAGCCGGGAGAGGGTGACCAAAAAAAGTGTGAATGAACTGTGTGAAAGAGATGGTATGTATATAAAGGGTGAGAAATGACAGCGGATAGATTGAAGTGGCGAAAGGAAACATGCTGTGCCGACCCCACCTAGTGGGATTTGGGCAAGAAAAAACAATCTTGCTTTTCCCAACTTGGAATTTCTCAGCGTGCCGCGCTCGTGGCGGTCATCAGGGTGGATCACTCGCTCCCCACCGTCATTAAAATGATGGTGAGCAGCGTGAGAACATAGTATGCGACGGTCTCCTTCTGTAAGGATGTGATGACGCGGAAGGAAATGATGGTTAAGCCGTTCGCAGAAGAAGGCCGCGAAGGAGGCGAGCGACCAACGATCGCTGTCTCCCTCCTTAATGTTGACCTTTGGGAACTGATGCGGCGTCCGTTGCCCATCAAGAATTCCCGCGAGGTAAACAAGTCACTTTTAAAGTAAGTTGTGATCCCGTAACCGAGTAATGTAGAAGCACCGTTGAGTTTTAGCCGGGTTGAGTCTGCCGGTTTGTTTCAGGTATTCACCAGGATTTTCCAGCGTTAAATGAAATCCTAAATTGAAAAACCTGAAGTTAAGTGATGGTACAGCCTAAGATGGTAGCATGCCAACCTGGCAAGACACAATCTGCCTCTTATGGTTGCAACACAGCATCGTGCCGGAATATAGATCTCTTTGCTTTGCTGGTAAGGTAGTTACTAGTCTCAACCGAAACGGGGATCGGCTTCGATCGGGACCTCTGCAAGCAAAATGACTGCACTGCGCAGGCGTAGATGATGACAGCTCGTAAGAGTTACATAGCTTAACATGACAGCTCATGAAGAGTTCGCTCCATAAATAAATCGGTTGGCTCTTGTCCTAACATTGTGTGCTAACCCTGTTACGCGCTACGAAGTCAAAGCCAATGATCCTGTATTGCGGGTCACGGACTCGCACGTGACGAGAGAACAGAGACGTTCCTTCACAGTAAACTTGGATTAAAGTAAAATTAAATGATTCAATGACAAAAATACAAAATAAAAATGTAGTTTCATATTGTATTCGTTAATAAATTCTATTAGGCTACGTAAAATCCACAATTCGATATACTGTAACGTTCCTATAACAAACTCACAGTGATTTCACTTAATAAATTTGACGACTTCATAAAAGAAAAGCTAATTGATAAATCGTATCGTAATTTAAAGGATAACTTAGTTTATTACAACGAATTCGTGATAGAAAATATACACCAGACTGAGTTTGTGTGCTTTTTTCAGGAAAGGTCGCGAAGGAACCCTCGTAACTTAAGATTGTATCAAGTACAATTGAAAAATATAACTGCATAATTGGAATTCGAGGTATTCAAATGAGATATGGAGTTTTCAATCAAGATTTTCTTAATATTTGCTTAAAGTTGTGAATTTAGAGGAGTTTTCCACTCTGGCGTCTCGTAGCGCACGTGAAGCCGTTGATCTTATGCTTGATCTCTCTTTGAGTCGGTTTGCCTTCACATCGGACTATGAGAGTGGAGGAATAGAGAGTGCACTTCTGTTCTATGTCTGCCGACTCACAGTGTAGCAGCATGGTGGTTCTACGCTCTAAAAACCCTTTCTTCTATGATTGAGGAGGCTCGTGAGAAGCAGTAGGACGATGATGGGCTGCTACTTACCTTACCTACCTTATATTAGCTTAAATACATAATAGCAAAGTATTGACTGGTGTGGAGTTCGAATTCTGGTCGGAAACTACTGTTTAGAGTACTTTTCGGTGAAGGAAAACATCGTCAATAAACCTTCACATCCCGGGAGCAATATTGGGTAAAATCCTCACTTCTATTAACGAGAAATCCTCCAGCTGTAAGACTCTCAAAAGCATTTTATCCAAGACCATTTTAACATAAGTTCAAGGGACAACCTTTATTAGACGTATAGCCACATAGGTTGAAATTTGTAAACTTATTGAAGTAAGAATCGCCAGGAAACCAGAATAACCCAGGATCAATTACAATGTAGCCTTTCCTTAGTGGATTAAGGTGGGCCTATGCTCCAAAATACCACTATTTCAACAGTTAGATCTCCTACCATCAAAAGTCTTATAACTCAATAAAGGAAATACCAAAAGATACTTTTAACAAAGAACTTCTCAACAGTTTCCAGTAAGGAGTGAAATTTAGTTTTCCAAAATAGTTTCAACTCTTTTAAAGCTACCAAGACTTCTTGAATGCCTCTTATAATAGTGTTCTTTAGAACAAAGGCAGTTAGTTAAAGGAGTTAAAAGTTGTTTTAACGTATTCAAGTATACTGCAGCGAAATACTCTCTTTGTTGTGAATCATTTTCTAGGAAATATTGTTAAGCAAGTGTTATAAAACATATAGTAAACTTCTACGCCTTCTACCAAAGATACGGAACATCCTTTTGCTTGTGTTTAACGACGAGTATATAATTTAATAAATCTTTTAAAAAACTGTATTAAAACTGTCATTTACTACTAGTTTATAAACAAATATTTCATTTACTATTGTATATTTGAACAAGGTTTATAAATAAAGAGAGTGTGAACTAATAATGGAATTTATAAATCACTTCACATTAAACTAGCTGAACCGTGAAACTTCATTAATGTCAGAAAAGAAAAAATAAATTTGTTTACCATTAAAAACGTTATAGTGAGTGTACCTTAAAAGATAGTTATATACTATTAAAGACTTTTTTTTAGATTATTTAAAAAGGAACAATTCCTTCATACTTGATTTTTGTGTTTATCCCACTTATCCGCCAATTTCGATGCTTTTTAATTACAATGGCCTCTCGAACTAGTCTCGGCATGTAGTGGCATTTCGTGGATAGAACATTTGGGCTATGAAGTTCTATCCAGCGTTGAGTCCCTTGCAGGAAGATATGCTTCACGGCATGGTTTAACGACATATTGAAGACTGTGTTAACGGGTCCATCCCACGATGGCATACGGGCATTTTTATACGCTGCTGAGACATGGACATTGCGAGCAGTGGAAAGACAGAAAATAGATGCTCTAGAAATCTGGTGTTGGAGAAGAATGCTTGGGGTTTCGTGGACCGACTTTCGTACGAACGTCTCGATATTTCAAGAACTCGGCACAATCTCGCATCCTGACTTTCTTTGGACACGTCTCTCGGCGTGACAATCAGTCCATCGAACGCCTCGTTATTCATGAAAAGGAGGAAGGCAACAGACCGCGTGGGAGGACACCTACTCGATGGACTGACCAGATTAAATTTGCTCTGGGAAGTGCGTTGCACGAATGCAGTAGGATGACCTCGAGCAGGGAGAAATGGCGAGCCGTCGTCATGCTCACAACATTTGCTCACTCCGTGACTTCATCACGATCATGACCGCTCTGTCAAAAGCGTAACGGCTAAGAAGAAGAAGAAGAAGAAGACCACGATGGCGTTTCTAAATATCGTATCGATCGCAGTCCCGAAATAACTGCTGTAGGCGGTTGTCTCAAGTTCTCAGGAGCAGAATCTGAAACTCACGTCTGTTATTCGGCGTACTACACTCGCTTACTTTTCTTCTCGGTCGTCTACTTCATGTTTGAAGGTGCCTGCGTCAGTTTCTTCGCCAGTGCTTTCCACTCTGTTCAGGCCTAGGCTTTTACTTTTAAATTTGCCGCCACTAAGTGATTAACCACCCCTGTGATTGACTGTTTACGTAGCAAACGCAACGGAAGCTATCAAAAGGATTAAATTTTCCCTTTCCCTACAATAGGAAATTCTAAGCATCTAAACCACATCAGATTAACCAACAGCAAAGCCTAGTAAGTAAGTAAGTAAGTAGCAGCCCATTAACGTTCCACTGCTGGGCACAGGCCTTCTCACTCCAAGAAGCGAGGGTTTTTAGAGCATAGACCCACCACGCTGCTCCACTGCGGATTGGCAGGCATAGTACACAAGTGCACTCTCTATTCCTTCACTCTCATAGTCCGGTGTGACGGGAATCCGACACGACCGGAGAGAGATCATGCGCAGGACCGACGGCTTAACGTGCTCTCCGATGCACGGGGGTGGATCACACCACCAACTTCCCAACGTCGGGCAGATATTGAGAAAATCTTAATAGAAAACTCAATATTGGTTTTTGAATTGGCCCGACCCGGGACTCGAACCCAGGACCTCATGTCTGTCGTCGAACATGCTAACCACTAGACCAATGAGGCAGTTAGGCAGCAAAGCCTAACTGTATTTAATTATCAATAATTATAATATAATCTCAAATACACGACAATATATAGTCGGAAAAACAACAATGTGACATTACAATAGCGTTATATATCACAATGCAATTATAATGATAAAGCATGGAAAAACTGAACATGAAAACGTACTTAGATATAAAGGCTTTAATCGGTTTATCTTGTTAATCGATTATTAATATCATTGCAAGTATAACTTGTACTTTTATTGTTAAACTTCTTTACGTACTATTGACTTGGGGAGTAAACTGGAATGCGTGACGAGAGCGTTACAAAATAGTGATAGAGAGACCGATAACCATTTTAATAGCCTCGCTCCTAACAGATCATCACACTTATGTTTGTTACGGTTTCACACAAAAACTAATGAACCGATTTTGAAAATTGTTACACCATTAGAAAGATGCATTTTCACTGACCAACATAGTCTATATTATTTTCTCAAAAAAATAAGGGTCTCTAATAAAAATGCGTTAATACAAACCAAGGTGGGTAAAAAATGCTCCGAAAAAATCTATCATCGCATGCGCTGCGGAAATTATTTACATGTACAAATACAATAATGACCTATTTCCAGTGTATAAGTTCAGAGAGTTCTTTTCTCAGGCTCTAGACTATCTGTGTACCAAATTTCATTTAAATCTGTTCAGTAGTTTTGGTTTGAAAGCGCTATAGGCAGAGTTACTTTCGCATTTATAATATTAGTAAAGATGTAAAGATGTATTTAAGCACTTCGATAGTTTCCAGAATTCTTTAACCTGTCGGCACCAATCGGTAACGATTGACAGGTTTTATTTTTTTAAAAAACTATCCTATCTTGTCAACTAATAGTTGACATAATACGATAGTTCTGCCTCAACTCGGGCAATCAGAAATATAAGCATCTCTTTCTTTTTAAGTCATAATATGTATTATGTATTTCGCTTCTAGGTAACTTTCGTAACAAAATAAGCGTAGACATAACACCAGACAATAGAAAAAACAAAAATAAATCAGTTACAAAGTGATCGTTACTGACGGTGCGTGTGTCGCGTCGTAGGTCTTTTTTTGTGGTATTTTAGAAACTGTGAGTGTTTATGAGTGATTAATTGTGTTTTTGATTTTATAAGTGATGTGATTAACAATGTAAACCCTTGAGGTAAGTTTTAATTTTAATGATATGAGCCTATAAATGCAAGAAGGACTTTTTTCAGTATCTCAAAGTTTAGCGCAACATGACACTACACCAGAGTCTCAATTTAATTAACAAAATATAACATTGTATGGTATAACTATTAGCAAACATGAAAATCATAACACTTGGTAGTCTTTCATGGACATTTAAGTCACTTTAGGATCAGAAAAGCGTAAAAAAGCGCGAGCAAATTACGAGGACCAATAAAACGAGGCCAGACAATCGTAGGGATAAGTTTCTACATACATACATAGCATCACGCCTCATTCCCATAGGGATAGGCAGAGACAACATCCTTCCACTTGCCACGATCCTTGCATATCTCCTTCGCTTCTTTCATTCTCATTAAACCTTTCATACAAGTTCGTCGGTTTAGAGTACTCTTGACCTGGCCGTTATTTAAAATGTCCTGGATTTGGTCCAGGAACGTTCGCCTTGGTCTTCCCCTTCCAACTTTCGCATTCACTCTTGACTCATAAATCCTTTTTGTCAGTCTCCTTTCGTTCATTCTCTCTACATGCCCAAACCATCTAAGCATACCTTTCTCAATTTGAGTCACAACATCTGCTTTTATACCACAACGTTCTCTTATCACAGTATTTCTCACTCTATCACTCAGTTTTAACCCACTCATGCTTCTCAACGCTCTCATCTCTACCGCATTTATTTGACTTTTGTGATTCTTCTGCCATACCCAACTTTCACTACCATACATAAATGTTGGCACCAACACTCCAGCATGCACAGCCAGTGCCCTTTGAGACACCATCTGGCTATTCATAAAGGACAAGTTTCTATCAATGTTAAAGAGCTTTAAAAGATCGTATAAATGTAAATCCGTTGAGTAGTTCGTATGATTAAAAAAATGGAGTTAAGATAGCATGTAACTTCGATAACAACACACATCTGATGAAACAATAGAGTACGATTTACAGAATATGGGATACACACCCAAATAGTAAGTGATAGAACGTAGCGTTATGCAATATGCATATCTAATACGTTTTTTTTTTTAACACAGAGAAAGTATACAAAAATACCAAAAAACATTGTACAATATTACGAAATGTTATGCAATACGAGATAACTTTAACGAGTGGAACAACTGTGTGAATATAGTCTTACGAGCTGCTTCGTGGTGGAGTTGTTTTAAAAAGAAAAAGTGCTCATCATTATTTCTTTGCCCTTATACCACTAGGTGGGCTCGGCACAGCATGTTTTCTTTCGCCACTTCACTCTATCCACTGTTATTTCTACATTCACACACATATCCTCTTTCACACAGTTCATCCACACTTTTTTGGTCGCCCTCTCCCGGCCCTGCCGCTTACCATCATATTAGGGCCTTTTTGCATACATGGCATGACATGTCCATACCTGGATAGACTTCAACTCCTTAACTTCTCGGTCACTGGTGCTATTTTCACAGTTCGTCCAATATACCCATTCCTAATCATATCTAATTTCGTTACTCCAAAAATCCATCTAACTGCCTCATTGGTCTAGTGGTTAGCATGTTCCGCCACAGACATGAGGTCCTGGGTTCGAGTCCCGGGTCGGGCCAATTCAAAAATCGATATTAAGTTTTCTATTAAGATTTTCTCAATATTTGCCCGAAGTTGGGAAGGTGGCGGTGTGATCCACCCCCGTGCCTCGGAGAGCACGTTAAGCCGTCGGTACTGCGCCTCATCTCTCTCCGGTCGTATCGGATTCCCGTCGGACTATGAGAGTGAAGGAATAGAGAGTGCACTTGTGTACTATGCCTGCCAATCCGCAGAGGAGCAGCGTACGTCTATGCTCTAAAAACCTTCGCTCCTCGGAGTGAGGAGGCCTGTGCCCAGCAGTAGGACGTTAAAGGGCTGCTACTTACTATAAATCCATCTATCATTCTTCTATGACAAAAAGGATTTATGAGTCAAGAGTGAATGCGAAAGTTGGAAGGGGAAGACCGAGGCGAACGTTCCTGGACCAAATCCAGGACATTTTAAATAGCGGCCAGGTCAAGAGTACTCTAAACCGACGAACTTGTATGAAAGGTTTAATGAGATTGAAAGAAGCGATGGAGGTATGCAAGGATCGTGGCAAGTGGAAGGATGTTGTCTCTGCCTACCCCTATGGGAATGAGGCGTGATGCTATGTATGTATGTATGTATGTATGTATGTATCATTCTCCCCTTTGGTAGCTTAGCACTCAAATCCATACAGGATTAGAGGTCTTACGATCGTCTTATAAATTTTCCCCTTTAGTTTAAGGGGCATTCTGGTATCTCAAATTGTTCCCGAGACCTGCCTCCATTTCATCCAACCTGCATTTATCCTGCTAGTAACATTTCGGTCAATGCCGCCGTCGTTTTGGAAGATAGAGCCGAGGTAACGGAAATCGGAGCAGACTCGAAAGGATAAAAAGTGCTAAATTGTTTAAATTCCAATATTGAAGTAATTAATATCATAGTGCAAGTTGTGTATATTTAAATTGTTCCGCTCGTTAAAATTACCTCGTATTGCATAAAATTTCGTAATATTACATTTTTTTTGGTATGTTTAAGTGTTGCTACTATATAATTCAATAACTTCCAACATTTTTGAGATATCAGTGTTGTCACCCAACTATCTATAGTCTATAGCAATATATAAATGAACAATATTTCATCTATCCGTAATAATATTCACTTATATAGCAAAAATATTGAAATACACAACTTTAATGCAAAAAATAACAACAACGTACTTGTAACGCCTTGTTTTAGAGCGAAGAAGGTTCAGAAATCATTTGTCGGGTTGTGCATACGCACACAGCAATCAGTTTTAGATTTGCCTCTACATTATTTTACCAAATGTCCAACACATCCTTCAAAGGCATATTGAAGATTATTTAAGCGATAAAAATGATTGGATTTGATTTTAGTTGCACACAAGCATAGCATATATCTAAAGGAGTAACCGCTGAGTTTCTTACCGGTTTCCTTTCAGTGAAATCATCTTTCTGAGCCTCATCGAATAAAGAAAATATGTTTTTGCAGGTATCAGTTCATTATTCTTGTACAAAGATATATAAGTAAACTAAAATTTAAGTACTTACCAAGATACTGTTTCCATAAAGGCTGTCGTAAGACTCGGCTTTCGACGCGACATTTCTCAACTTGCATGGTTTCTTTAAAGGTGCAAGAGGCTGAGCTACCCCCTGTTTGTGACAGGGAGAAGGCTGCTGGTTCCCTCCGCCAGCTCCAACATGATTTGCACTCGATTTATTCTCTTTTTCCTTCATTAACTTGGTGCTATGGCTCAAATTGTTCTTGGTGAAGTTGCCGAGTTGTTCGAACATGTTGGACAAGTGTTGGGACATCATCTTGCTTGGTTTTATCACAAAACTCAACCGAATTCGAACAAACACAAGTACATGACTGTCCTTTTACATATTTTAACTATTTTAGCTCACTTGTATTTAGTTCCACACATTTTCAACTGTTCAAAGAAGATTATTTATAATTATATTTAAATGAGGGTGAAATTTCGTTCCTATTTAACAGATTTATAATTTAAATGTAAAATAACTAAAACAAGTAAGTAATAAGCTTAGTATGTTTTATTTTTGAAGTGAGACTTCTTCAGGCGTATGAGGGTAAAATCTTGACGGATTAAACGCGCGATTAGCATCACGAAGATGTGCAGCGTTTTTTATGCAAATTTTTTCGAAGGTTAGGTAGTTTTAATACAAATAATACGTGGCGTTTTAATTTGAAACTCGTCATAAAAATTTAATTCGCAATTTGAGAAGGCAGTTAGGAGATTATACGGTTTCTGTAATTGCAAAAACACACATAAACACACACCCACACCCACACATACACACCCACCCAAACATACACACTCACACACACACCTTTCATCTGCTTCTTTTAATAATTGGCTTTCAGGTGTGTCTAAGCACACACAATTTCACCAGTGTCGCGTTAATTGGAGACGGCACGTAGAAGATTTAGACGATTATACGGTTTCTGTGATTGCAAAAACACACAATCTCACACATACACCCTTCTTCTTCCATTAATAATTGGCTTTTAGGTGTGACAAGGCACACACAATTTTACCAGTGTTACGTTAATTGGAAAACACATATACTTACTGACACATATCACATATAGTTTTTTTTTTGTCGCTGGAAAATGCATTTACGCACCCCCAGGAAGGAAATGTGGGACTCACTGTAAGATCAAAATACCCACTAAAACCCAGCGGAACCCTCGACATCCCTGAGTGGAGAACCAGAGGTACGTGTACACAATCCACTCTGGTACCCCGGATGTAGTCGTCTCATATCAATAGTTTATGGAGGGGGAAGAAGATGCGCAAATCTACTCATCCTGCTTCTCCGCGTCCTCCGCGACATTACGGATTCAAAGAAGGTAGCAACTGCCCTCCAGCCCGTCTCGTTAGCAAGCATTGCGCCAACTATGCTCACCAACGAGTAGTTCCCTCCAATCAGCGACACCAAGACGTGTCGCTGAGGTCCCCATGCGTAACACTCTGCCATTGTGTGATGCGCCGAATCTGTGGAAGCACCACACTCGTGGCAAGCGGCCGATTCCTCACAGCCGACAATCTGATGCAGGTATTTACCAAAACAACCGTGTCCGGTTAACACCTGCACCAGTCTGTAAGTCTGTCTGCCCTCTGGCTAACCATTTCTCCAGGAAGGGACGGATCGCCTCGGCAATAGCTACACCCGCATTTGGGGATCCGAGATCGTCCTTCCACCGTTCGATTAAGGCGTTATCCGACTGGGCCCATGACTGTGCCTCGCCACTATCAGGTACCTCACCTCTAGTTCTTCCAGCCGCCCTGCACTGATAGGCGGCTGCTAGAACTTCCGCCCGTAGCTTCCATGGGGAAATATCACATATATATAATAGTAATATCTTTACCTGTCTCTAAAGTTCCATTTAGTTTAACTTTACATTACAGAATCGACGCCATACGAACGTTTGTTTATCATTTATTTCGATAAATATTGTCTTACTTTGAAAAAGCTTTAGATCTTTGAATGTATACATGTTAAATACAAAATATTACTTCGATATATTACGAAAATCTATTTATACAGAATATTATTCGATGAAACATTAATAGCCTTGAGACAGACGTCATAAACCTCCTTACTGACATGTAGTTCCGGCGTGGAGAGAGAACTTTGTTTTAACATGATAACTCTGTTATACGTAACCTCATGAACTATATAAGTTCGTATTTATAGAAATAGCTTAAACAATAATGCCATATATATGTAAATAATACAACATATAATATATTTCCCACGAAATGTTTGAAGTAAAACATCTTGACGCACTCTTGGCTTAGCTTCCGTGACAAGATTGTTGTTAAAAAAATATGATAACAAATTCCGGGAGTCACAGTTTGGTGTTGTAGCTACATATCTATGACCTCCATCCAAAATTCAATTACACCACTAGATAGCTAAAGGATCAAAGAATTTTTTACACTAAATAAGGACTGTGTCACATCGCACGAGGAGAATTGGGAAGCTCTGCCATTTCGAAGGTCATCCTGCTGCTTATCGAGGTTCTATTTAGCATAAGTTTTGACTCGGTGAAGCTACGACATTCATTCAATCATCTCTCGTCAAAATCTTCATCAAGAACGTCATTATTAGATAAATAATGATTATTTAATATATAATTATTATCCATTACGAGACGTATTCACGTACAACATACAGCTGTATCCATAACACAGCCAGACCCCTTTTTATTTTTACAATTGTGTGCTCTAAAGCTCACTAATTTTTAATAACGACGACTATAGTTATTCTAACCTTTTATGACTAATTTCTGTATAAAGTCAACTCAAAGTAGTTTAATCTCATAATGACACAAAAAAGCCATTCAATTTCCCTTCAAAATAACTCACATCCTAGAAGATCTAAAGAAATCCGAACCATAACATTTACGACGTAAATACTTTATTTATATATAGTCTCTAATCCTATTGGTAACTGTTAAATTAAACCGTAAAATCCCCTTCAAAATAGTTCAAATGGTTACTTACATTTTGACGTTATTATATAATTGATGAGGAAAGTCTCAGATGTCACCAAAAAGTGACTAGTGCTTTGGTAGTCTCAATGTTTCTATACGTATCTGAATTATAATCCATCCTGGAGTCTGACCAAAAAAAATACAGGCTTTTGAAATGTGGTGGAGGAGAATGACAGACAGCTAATAGGACAAATAGATCCTCACTGAAGTTAAAATCACAATAAGACTATCTACCACCTGCTACCAAAGAGTACTCTACTACTTAGATCATCTCGCTCGAAGTCCGCAAGATAACCCGGAGAAACTAGTAGTGGTAGCTAAGGTCGAAGAAAAAAGACAGAGAAATCGCTATCCTACCCATTGGCCAAATACGAGATACACGTCTCAAAAACCGTGGACAGCTAAAAGCCAAACAGATCCACCATCACACAACTTAATATCACAACAAAGCTGTCCACTACCTGCTAGAAACTAGTACTCTACTATTTTGGCCATATCGCTCGAAGCCAGCCAGATAAACTGGAGAAACTGGTTGTGGTAGGAAGAGTCAAAGAAACAAAACCAAAGATCGCCCACCTACCTATTGGTTCGACCAAATACAGAGTGTAACGAGCCTCGCGCTTCAAAAGTCATGGACAAATAGATCCATCCTCACAGAACTTATCCTCACAACAAAGCTATCCACCACCTGCTACAAACTAGTACCCTACAATTTTGGCCATATTGCTTGAAACCAGCCAGATGAACTGGAGAAACTGGTTGTGGTAGGAAGATTCGAAGGAAAAAGACCAAGAAGTTGCTCACCTATCCATTAGTTCGACCAAATACAGAGTGTAACGAGACTCGCGCTTCAAAAGTCGTGGACAGCTAAATGGACAAATAGATCCATCCTCACAAACAAGTACTCCACCAATTTGGTCATATTGCTCGAAGAACGGATAACCCGGAGAAACTGATTGTGGCAGGAAGGGTCGAAGGAAAAAGAGACTCGTGCTTCCAACAGCCCTAAAAGAAACTGAGGATAGAGAGAGATGGAAGCAGCTTGTGCATGCAAATAATATAAGATTTAATGGCTTATTTTTAGATAAATGCTACAGTCTTCCGCTAAACCTGTATATAATTGTCCAAAATAAACCTACAATTCCCCTTCAATATCCTCAAATGAAGGATTACCTCATCCGGAAGGCTTTGCCGGACAAAAAAAATGTAATGACACAATATTTTGAAAGCGTTTTGACAAAACAAAGCCTCTGTTATAATAGTGGCCAAAGTTACGACAAAGAGACCGTCTCCATTGTACTGAGCCGTTTGTTCCGCTACAGGAGCGTGTATTATTAATGCTTTAATTTTATACTCACGACAAGCTAATTCCGTTTTTCGCACAATTTTTGAAATAATTATACAATTACATTAACGAACAAAGGTAATAAACACTGAGGTAACATGATAAACGTACAGGCTAACAGTGGATTACATATACGCCATGTAAACAATGAATTTTAAGTTTAAATAACCCCATTAAAACAGGTAAAGCTAGCCGAACCGAAGCGGGGGATTTAAAATCCCCCACGTATAAGTTCTATTTAATAACATAACAATTGGAAGTTACCTTTTGTAATCCTAAAAGAATTATAAATGAACCTTTTCCCATTTCTAATTTTTATCGGCGAAAACGCAAATAATTTAATATCCCGCGGTGCGTATACAATTTTTCATCAGACCGGAATCAAAAGATCGATAAAAATGTAAACTGCCTCATTGGTCTAGTGGTTGGCATGTTCGACTACAGACATGAGATCCTGGGTTCGAATCCCGGGTCGGGCCAATTCAAAATCGATATTGAGTTTTCTATTAAGATTTTCTCAATATTTGCCCGAAGTTAGGAAGATGGCGGTGTGTTCCACCCCCGTGCCTCGGAGAGCACGTTAAGCCGTCGGTCCTGCGCCTGATCTCTCTCCGGTCGTGTCGGATTGCCGTCACATCAGACTATGAGAGTGAAGGAATAGAGAGTGCACTTGTGTACTATGTCTGCCAATCCGCAGTGGAGCAGCGTGGTGGGTCTATGCTCTAAAAACCCTCGCTCCTATGAATGAGGAGGCCTTTGCCCAATAGTGGGACGTTAATGGGCTGCTACTTACCTACTTACACAACCCGACCAAATTGAATAGTCACAAAAATGTAAGAGCTATAGATATTTAGTACTGCTGTAATTCCCTCCTTCGCTTTAGAGGACATTTGACCTGATCCTTATTTAAAATGTCCTGGATTTGGTCCAGGAACGTTAGCTATGGTCTTCCCTTTCCTACTTTCCCATTTGCTCTTAACTGATAAATCCTTTTTGTCAGTCTCCGATCATTCGTTCTCTCCACGTATCATCTAAGCATACCTTTCTCCTAGTCACTACATCTTCTTTTCCACCACAAAGTTTTCTTATCAATTCAGTTTCAACTCATACTTCTCAACGCTCTCAACTCTACTGCATTTATTTTATTTGAATAGATAGCACGTCCTCACATAATACCAGCGTAATCTAATATGATTGGGCATCTGGAGAGCTGGGTTAAACAATTGCTAGCAAAAGATTGCTTCTGCAAACGTCTATGGATGAGGGGATTCACTTAACATCAGGTCAATCATGAGGGCCTTTGCCGAGGATATCCTTTTCAATTCCATTGTGAGCTCGTAAACCAATAGCATCTCCAGGGTCTGTTATTCAAAGGAGATAGTTTTGACGTGAATACGTCCTTAAAATCACGGGGATACAGTTTAGTGTTGTAGTTATATTTATCACCTCCATTGAAAATTCAATTACACCGCTGGATAGCTAAAGGATCGAAGAATTTATAATACAAAGTAAGGACTGTAACACATCACATACAATAGGAAGCCCCTGTAGTTTAAATGTCATTCATTCATTTAAGTTTCAATCATCAACTCTCGTAAAAATCTAACGATTAATAATATTTTATATTGAAACTATTTCGAAACGTATTCACGTTTAATAAACGGTCGTATCATCATAACACAGCCACACACACAATGTTTTTTTTTCATCACCACGTCTTCATTTTGTAAATTCGTATCCTTTTAAAAGAGCTAGAGATCATATTTTTTAATAGGCCCTTCTATTCATAAAAACCAACGAAGTGTATTTAATTTTGTAGTGAAATAGAATAATTGAGTTATTGGCGTAATTTTGGGGGTACAATGGAAATGAAGCCAAAGATACAGATAGCACTAAACTTGCCTTATCTTGTCAAAGTTAGAAATGACACTTATCCACTTTCACGTCGCAAATCGATGGCAGTCCTATATTTATCGACGACGTGTCACGGTCCCAACACTAACGATAATCACACGACATATTCTGGATTATCAATATTATAGAGCTTTTCAGAGGAAAACATCGCGAGGAAATGAGATTGGGATTTGGTCCTTAGACGAACAGGTAGCTTAAGTAAAGTAAAGTAAGTAGCAGCCCATTAACGTCCCACTGCTGGGCACAGGCCTCCTCCCTCATATGAGAGAGGGTTTTTAGAGCATAGACCCACCACGCTGCTCCACTGCGGATTGGCAGGCATAGTACACAAGTGCACTCTCTATTCCTTCACTCTCATAGTCCGGTGTGACGGGAATCCGACACGACCGGAGAGAGATCAGGCGCAGGACCGACGGCTTAACGTGCTCTCCGAGGCACGGGGGTGGATCACACCGCCAACTTCCCAACTTCGGGCAAATATTGAGAAAATCTTAATAGAAAACTCAATATCGATTTCGAATTGGCCCGACCTGGGACTCGAACCCAGGACCTCATGTCTGTAGTCGAACATGCTAACCACTAGACCAATGAGGCAGTCTGCCAACAGGTAGCTTGCCAACGCATAATCGAGTGACATAAGTGAATAGCAGCCAATTGACGTACCACAACTGGGCACAGGTCTCCTCACTTATTATAGTGAAGGTTTTGTGATATTCACTCTAATCGCCCAAAGGTTTTCTCATAGAGATTGCTAAACTGGTTTTATATTAAAGGTCTCCTAAAAAAGTAAATATTTAGCATCCTATTGACATCCTGCTGCTGGGCACAGGCTTACTTCTTCAAAAGAGAGTAAGTCTTTAGAGCAATGGACCACCACGCTGTTCTTCTGTATAATTCCTCTAAGGATATGCAAGTTTCCTTATGATGTAACAAAAACCCATGCCGCTATCCATTGAGCCATAACAGTTTTATGGAATAGCACTGTGGGTTTAACTTATAAAGTTCCTCGAAATAAGCTATTACTAAATGTATTTACAGTCGTTATATGAGATTCTACCACTAGACTACTATTTACTTGCTTCCTTCTGTGTATTTATTCTCGTTTATCTCCTAAAAGACTTTCAATGGCAGATTCTCCTTCGCTTCTTTCATTCAAGTTCGTCGATTTGGAGTACTCTTCATCTGGCTCTTACTTAAAATGTCCTGAATTTGGCCCAGGGACGTTCAAAAAATGTTATTTCCCTGATACCTACATACATAGCATCACCCCTCATTCCCTTCGGGGTTGACAAAGACCACGTCCTTCCACTTGCCACGATCCTTGCATATCTCCTTTGCTTCTTTCATTCTCATTAAACCTTTCAAACAAGTTGGTCGGTTTAGAGTACTCTTGACCTGGCCCTAATTTATAATGTCCTGGATCTGGTCCAGGAACGTTCGCCTTGGTTTTCCCGTTACTACTTTACCATTCACTCTTGACTCATAAATCCTTTTTGTCAGTCTCCTTTCATTTATTCTCTTTACGTGTCCAAACCATCTAAGCATACCTTTCTCAATTTTAGTCACTACGTCTTCTTTTATACCACAACGTTCTCTTATCACAATATTTCTTACTCTGTCATTCAGTTTCAATCCACTCATACTTCTCAACGCTCTCATCTCTACCGCATTTATTTTATTTTAGTGATTCTTCTGCCATCCCCAACTTTTATTACCATGTATAAGTGTTGTCACCAACACTCTTCCATGAACAGACAGTCTGGCCCTTTGAGACACCATCTGCATATTCATTAAGGCGCCTTAATAAATAGCTTTGACAAATTTAAATATAAGATTGAGATACAGCAAAAAGTGGTGGGGTTAAGCTACATTAATGACTTGAAAAAGCCTAAAAATCTGAAATTTTAATCTCGAATTCAAACACGAACAGAAATACGTGTTTTATATCATGTATAAATATATGCTGTTTCATAAATATTTCGGACTTTGTTGAAACTGAGAGCTATAAAGGGTGAAAGAGGTTTACTCGTAAAAATTCGAGATCCACACAAAATCACTTTTGCTTATTAAATATTAAACAATCAACTATCTGAAGTCCAAGACTTCGTCGATAGGTACAGACGTATCTACAAATATAATGGATTCTTTCTCTAAAAATTCTAACAAAACATTAACAAAGAATATAGTAAGAATATCTATATATATAAAAGCAACTCTTTTTTTTTTGTTATCGAAACTTGAAAACTACTGGACCGATCGGCATTAGACCATGACCATTCGACGCGGAATTCATTGTAGAAGGCGTTAGGCTATTTTTTTTAATTCCATCAACCCCATTTTTTTTTTTTTCAAATTTATGTGGACAGTCATTTGTTTCTGGTAAGAAAACTCGAGCGCACAAGGACCGGCAAAATGTCTAACGTCACCTCAATGCTTGTAAACGCGTTTCCACACACCCTCCCACGCATCCACCCACGCACATCCACACATCTACCCACGCACTCCCACGCATCCATCCACGCACTTCCACGCATCCATCCACGCACTCCCACGCATCCACCCACGCATTCTCACGCATCCACCCACGCACTCCCACGCATCCACAAGGTTGTGACATGAATTATTAGATCGTTGTCTATAGCAACGGTTTTGATAATTCATTTCTAGGTTACGTAAATATGGCAATCATTTATGCTACTATCTTTTGTTTAAAAATTATTCATCTTTCATAGGTTATGTAAAGATGTCATTTATTTACGCTATCTTTTGTTTCAAAACAAAAAAGATTCTGGGTGTCATTTAATCGATTGTGTTTTGTTTAGTATTTGTAAAACTGAAAGCTGCTACATTCCAAATCTTTTTCAGAGAACGAAGTCTGTCGGGTCTGCTAGTATTAGAATAAGGTATTAACAATATTGACGCTATATTGAGGTATAATATGATTTGATGACTAAAAAAAAGGTCTCAAACTCAGCTTTATATATGTTAATTTATGTACCAAAGAGTATAGAAAGAAATATAGATCGTGGCCGTTTCTTGTACTTGAATACGTCTCGTAACGGTTAATAGTTTCTATTTAAAATGTAATCATATAAAAATCGATAGATAATGACGAGATTTAACGATTAGAACTTGGAAGAACCTCGTAACTTCAACGAGTTGAAATATATACTTAATGGAACGTCGATGCAAAGCAAAATGACCTTCATAACATCGGGGTTTTCCCCTCCGCCGCGTGCGATGTGTTACAATCCTTACTTGGTAAAATAAATTCTTTGATCCTTTAGCTATCTTGTGGTGTAATTGAATTTCTGATGGAGCTGATAGATATGTAGTTACAACACCAAACTTTATCCCCCGATCTTGTTATCATTCGTTTTTTGCGATGCGATGCGATTGGATGCGATTTCCAAGACGTATTCACGTCAAAAGAGATTTCTGCCAGAAACCTTGCGATGAATAACATTTTACAATAAAGTTGAATATAGTTAATTGCAATTTCTTGTTAAAACGCGATAAAACTTTTCGATCTATAAAATAATCAGACTTACATTGGAAATGAAATTAGAAAAAAAGCTTGACTAATCAATATACAGTTTAATTTATTAGACAATTAGACATTTCTCTATTTTACCCTGCTTTATGTAACACATTCTTTAATTCTCACTAAATGATAATGAAATATTATATCCATACAAATGATAAATAATGGATTTCCGAACAAATTATCAAGTTGGCGACAAAAACCAGACGTTGATCTTAGAAAGGCGCTTCAATTTATTGTCGCGCAAATGTTATTTTTGCGATAACTTCTAAAATATTCGTTTAATTAAATAATGTAAAAGAGATAAATAATGTACATGAAATGCTTAATGTAACCATTCATTTTTTTTCTTATATATTTATGGGAATAAGACACAGTTTTCGACGAAAGCTGCCAAACGTCTTGACTTTATTCGTCACTTTCCGTCAATTATCGATATATTTCAAGAAATTTGTACAAACCCTTGATAAAATATATATCAAAACCTTCCTCGTTAACTTTTTTATAGATTGGCGAAAATCGCATTAAATTCCGTTCAGTATTTCTTAAATTTTTAGTGGACAAACCAACAATGAGACGCGGCGTAGAACTTTGTTTTATAATATGTAAAGATATCGTTATTTTCCGACCATTTTACACAAAATATTTACAAAGTATATATCCAAACCTTCCACATGAATGGCTCTATATATTGGTGAAAAGTGCATGAAAATTCGTTCAGTTTTTTATATTTTATCACGCAATAATCAGACCAAGACACACTTTAAATTTATAACATGTAAAGATATCGTTATATTCCAACCAATTTACGCAAAATCTTGACAAACTGATATTTAAATGTTTCTTGTGAATTGCTCTATATATTTAAGAAAACCGCTTGAAAATCTGTTCAATAGTTTTTGAGTTAATCGTGAACAAAAGACAGGCACGGCGCATGACTTTGTTTTATAACATATAAGTATTGTTGTTCATTAAATAACGTCATCTACACTAATATTATAAAGAGGAAAGATTTTTATTTTTGTATATAACGAATAAACTCAAAAAGTACTGGACCGATTTCATTAATTCCTTTTTCATTAGAAAGCTACACTATCACTGAGTAACATAGGCTATATTTAATACTAGATTACTATAGAAATCTTTAGAAATTCCTATTAAAACTAACCGAAGATGTAAAAAAAATTGCCATATAATGTCTTTCATCGCATACCCTGTGAAGAGTATTAATGATAGGACAAAAAAATGTTCCACAATATTATAGAATATATGAATATCTACAAAAAACTTCGCAAGACCATATATCTAACTATTATAGTTACGTCATTAGACTACTTTTTACATTTAAGAAATTGCTAGAAATGCCGATCAAAATCAGACCCTGTTATCCGTACCATTTATAAATTTTTATCCAAATAAATAATGTAATATTCAAGACTGTCTCAATACCTGATGATTACTTTTTGAATTATTGAAATCGGATATTCCATTCAAAAGATATCATGAAATTAAAATAAAAATACTTGCTGAGAGAGGGACAGTGCGGGAGAAGGGGGTGCACCATTATGAACTGGTTACCTTACGTAGTGGACGCAAGCGACATTGAATATTTCCAGTTTTTTAACACATTTTTATGCTTCGCTTAAGAAGTTCTTTTCAGAGCTACTTAGTTTTAGTAATAGATATCACACTTTTTCATAATATTTGTCAATTCATGGTCGTTTTAATTATCATGCTCATAACTTAAATATCTGTACCTATTTGTCTACCCGTACGAAGCCGGGACGGGCCGCTAGTTATTATATAAAGTAATGAGACACGGTATAGTTTTCAAATCTTCTGAAGTAAATGCCTCAGTTTTCATATAAATCTATGGCTAATACCCTTTTATTTAGGCACAAGATAAACAGAGTATCATTCGCAATTATTAAATGTCTCTCGCAGAGTATAAAAATGGTATCTAATTGGCTTTCCACAAATTAAATATCAAAGCAAATAATGTATATTAAAATCCTTTGAATTGTGAATAACTGACATTGAACCTGCGAGTGAAGCGACGACAAAAGTTGCTTCTATCAGTTCAACTTCAAACGTTCACCTTTTGTTTGATTTCATTAAATATTTTGTAAAAATATATTCGAAACAATTAAATTCATTATCTGAAAGCCAATATGCGCAATGAAATGAAACAAAACGTTGAAATCGAGAGGTTTTTTTAAATGAAATACAGACAAAAGAGGCTTGATAAATATTATACACTCTAGTTATTTCGTATCACAATTAAGTTATTGTGGTGTGGTAATTAGAAGCTTTACGACTTTTGAAAGCAGAAATCCAGGACATTTTAAATAAGGGCCAAGTCAAGAGTACTTTAAACCGACGAACCTGTACGAAAGGTTTAATGAAAATGAAAGAAGCGAAGGAGATATGCAAGGATCGTGGCAAGTGGAAGGATGTTGTCTCTGCCTACCCCTATGGAAATGAGGCGTGGTGCTATGTATGTGTCCAGGGTAGGGATGTCAGAAATTTAATAAAGTATCGATATATATCATATCGATAATATTTTTAATAAGAAATATCGATACATCGTTGTATCGGTATGATTTAATAGAGACAATTTGTACTCTAAAAGTTATTTTCTTTGACCAAAGCTACTTCAGTTATCTTACATTGCTAGATAAATATTAATCAATCGAGATTCATTTCAATCGATTATTGATTGATTGTTTGATTAACTAGGTACTCAGTTAAGAGTAGAAATAAACATGGGTTGAGGTTATAAAACATAAGTCAGTCATGTCAACAATACTAAAGCGCAGTTAAGTTTGAAATTGACGTACTGAATTGCCAACTTAAAATCAAATTATAAAACAGTAAATCGAATCGACCAAAAATAATAAAAATATAATTTGGAATAAATCAAGGGAGTACGAAAATGTATTCAAATTTTCAAATCTTACAATTTTAAAAATGTTTATTGGTTGTCTGTAAAAATATCGATTTTTAAACCTTTTCGATTTTACATCGATACATCGATTTATCAATATCTTAAATATCACTTAAAATATCGATACACTGAAAAAATATTATCGTTATATCGATGTCTCGATATTTTTCAACAAGCCTAGCCCATTTGTTAATAGTTATTTATGTAGTGACACATATATAAAAATATTTAAGGGTATTTCATATATAAAATTGTTGAATTATGACGAATTTAAAGATATGTAACGAAAGATAATAAACTATGTTTAGTTTGGTTAAAAAATGGTACAAAAATATAATGGAAAATAACTCAATTAAGCAATCGAAACCGTAGTTAATAATAAACCGTTTCATGTAAAAGCTTCGTTCAGTAATTTCACTGAAACTAAACCGTTTATTATAACTTTTACTAATATTACATCCAATTTGGTATTGTAGAAGGTTTTTGGTTGGAATATAAATTGTTTTTGACACGAATATGGACGTTGAAAACTAAGTAAGGATTAAAAAGCTCTTTTGTATTGTTAGTAGCCTGTCCGTTGATAATAAATCTACCACCAGTTAAGAAAGTTGATTCCATTGAGAAGAAACCGGCAAGAAACTCAGCGGTTACTCCTTCATGTTAGTTTTTGTAGGTAATATTACACATATTAGGCTTCTGTGTGGAACTGGAATCAAATCCAAAAGGATGTTTTTGACATATCCAAAACTGATTGCGGTATTTTATTAAAAATGATTTCTAAATCTCTAAATTTTATTAAAATTGTGTATTTTAGTATTGTGTGAGAAGTATGTGTGGATTACAACTGAGTGACAGAGTAAGAAATGGTGTGATAAGAGAACGTTGTGGTATCAAAGAAGATGTAGTGACTAAAATGGAGAAAGGTATGCTTAGATGGTTTGGGCACGTAGAGAGAATGAATGAAAGGAGACTGACAAAAAGGATTTATGAGTCAAGAGTGAATGCGAAAGTTGGAAGGGGAAGACCAAGGCGAATGTTCCTGGATCAAATCCAGGACATTTTAAATAACGGCCAGGTCAAGAGTACTCTAAACCGACGAACTTGTATGAAAGGTTTAACGAGAATGAAAGAAGCGAAGGAGATATGCAAGGATCGTGGCAAGTGGAAGGTTATTGTCTCTGCCTACCCCTATGGGAGTGAGGCGTGATGCTATGTATGTATTTCGCTCTTTTTTCTGTGGCAAACAAAAAAGGGCCAAGTATCGATCCTTGTGGAACACCCATTTCTACAGGTGATCCGGTCGACTCAACGCCATTTACAAAAACCTTTTCAGATCTATTTTAAAGATAAGAGCTCAACAAACTGAGAAGCTCCATCTATCACACTATAGCGACTAAGTTTAAGTATGGAAGTGCTATGTTGTACACAATCAAATGCCTTAGAAAGGTCACTGAATATTTTTAATGCATTTTGGGATTCACATTCAACATCAGTGTTACTTTTCTAACAGCAAATGTAGCTAAACTAAGTATCCTAGCCCTGAGCCTTAATACGAGCAAACCACTGAAGCCCAGATTCGTTAAATAAATCATTTATAATCAGATACGCAAGAAACAGTAAAAGTCAATACATAAAACATGTCGGACAAGACTAACACCCGATACAAACAGCTTAGTTTCAGATCTCCGTCTGTAAACTTTGCGAGTTAGCAACTAAGTGGCAATTTAATATAAGCACTGAAGACCAACTGGTAAACTTGTGAGCAATAAACAACTCAAGGTGTAACTGTATCTTACTAACTTACTCAGGCAGATGTAAGATAAACTTATGTACATTTTCAATGAGGCAAAATGGCCAAATATAGATCATAAGAAAAACTAAACATATCCAAAGAAGTATCTAAAACTACAGCTATTGATTTTGAAAAAACACATATAAATGAAACAGAAATTCATTAGATTTCACAATATGATACATGCGAAAAAGTCTGTCGTGCTTTCACGAAAAAACTACTGAAACGATTTAAATGACATTTGGTATACTGATAGTCTAGACCCTGAGAAAGGACAAGGCTACTTTATAATAAATAAAAGGGTTATAAGGAATGGAAGTATCGTTATTTTTAGAGCTAGAAGCTTGTAATTTACTTTTTAGGCTGTTGATTCGATGTAAATAAATGTTACATCAAAAGTCTGTAAAAGTTTTACCCTCAAGTGGGTAAAATAACAATCCTCACTTATAAAGGCGTAACTCTGTCTATCGCGATTTCAAGAATCGATTTGCAGTGAAACATATAGCTCATTGGAATATTTGTAGGTATGTGTGTCATTTGTAAAATACTTAGCCTAAATTATTTAAAATGTTACACAAAAACACTAATTCACGCGGACAAAGTCGCAAACACAGCTAGTTAAATAATAAAAGGAAATTGCTACAAAGAGAATTTCTACAGCATCTATTTATTCTGAACCGGCAAGTCATCGCAAGAGTGAGCTTACGAATGGGCTCACAATTAGGAATGAGTATATTAGAGGAAGTGTGAAAGTAGCACCAGTGACCGAGAAGCTCAGGAGTGGAAGGCTATCCTGGTATGGACATGTCATGAGAAGAGAGGATAGCCATGTATGCAAGAGGGGCCTAAATATGATGATAAATGGCAGGGCCGGGAGAGGGCGACCAAACAAAGTGTGGATGAACTGTGTGAAAGAGGATATTTGTGTAAGCCTTAATAAATTAATCAAGGAAGAATTTGGACCACTAGTTTACATAAATCGCAAAATTATTGACGATAATTGTGATTATTTTTATATTAACAATTTTTATTAATATCTCTTTGTGTATAACTCTTCTTTTTCTATATGTATGTGACTAAACGCCTTTTAAACAGCTGAATCGGTTTAGAATTTGCAATATCTTAAATATAATTAAAAATCTGAAACCGTACGTAAAATGTCGAAATTATTAATTTTTATAAATGAAAACACGGAAATAATTAAAGGTAATGCAAAACCGGTTCATTCAACGAACAAATAACGTAACATATAACTCTGGCTCTCAACCTAATGGAACAGAAATGTATTTTATAAAAATGGAAGATACACTGTTAGCCTTTTAACTCCGCTGCAAAATTACTATAGAAGCTTCAGTATGCTTCTGATACTAATGCTGTGATATACTGTTCAAATGCACCACTATTTTTACACTTATCTCATTTATATAGGGTTTTATAATAAGAAGTTTCATCTAAACTAATAATATAAGGAGGAAACGTTTGTGTTTTGTATGTATGTTTGTTACGTTTTCACACAAAAACTACTGGACTGATTTAAAAAATTTTTTCACCATTAGAAAGCTGCTTTATCACTGAATATTATAAGCTATATAACTTTCTAATAAAAATAGGGATGTCTAATAAAAATACATTAATGTAACCTAAGGTGTGAAAATATTGGTCACAAAAAATCTGTCATCGAGTGCGCTGCGGAAACTATTGATGATATAATAAAAATTTGTTCTACAATATTATAGAACGTATTAATATCTACAAAAAAAATCACAATAACATATATCCAACTACTGTAGTTATGCCACTATAACAACTTTTTATATTACAAAAGTAAATGGAAGTGCAGACAATAATCTAACCATATTATTAATACCTCTGCATTAATTCTTATCCTATTATATTATGTTTTATTAAAAAGCGTTTCAATACCTGTAAAATACCTTTTAAATAATTAAAATCGGACAATCCATTCAAAAGATATAATGAGTTTAATAATGTGAAAAAGTTCAGTTCACGGTAAGTTTGGGTTTTTAACATAAATATAAACAGACGAACCTATATACCTACTCTGACTAAATTTTTCCATAACTTTGGAGTATTTGTAAATGAAATCTCGCAAAAAAACAATGTCGGTCATTGTTGGTTATAACTTATGAGTAGGTCACAAGTTCTCCGCTCGATTCCAATAACTATTACACTCTTTCATTGCTTATTTGATGAGTATATTTGAAGGCTTTTTCATAGATATTACACATATCTTTACACAAGCATAAAATGAAGTCGCTTCCGCTGTCTTTTCGTTTATATCTTTTAAACCCTTCAACGGATTTTAATGTGGTTTTCAGAAATAGATAGACTGATTCCAAACAAAGGTTTATATGTATATAACATGTATAATTTAGAACAGAAAAGACTATAAATTCTTGGATTTAAAACGTGGTGTAACAAGCATATTTTTGTGCGCTTATATCTATCTCTTATATAATCTAGCTAAACCTTACAAGATCGATCAAATCCATGTTCTACAAAATTGTATATCTTAAAATGGTCTATACAAATGTATATATAAGTATGAATTTATCTCTAAAGCATAACTCACTGTTGCCATTTTTATCATTGAAATGTTACAAACATGTATGTGTTAGTTACCAAGCGAGTTTTTACTATACAATTCATTCCTTATCCAATTTAATATATTATATAAATAGTATATTTCATATAGATTAAAACTGCATTTAACAAAATGTAATTTGAATTGATATTTTGGAAAAAATCAGAGATTTAGTACTGGAGTAGATAAACTGCTCCACTGCGTGTTGGTAGATAACAAATTTCTAAGTCCCTTTTGTTTTATCGTGTTGTCACTGTACTGAGGTATATTTTAGAGGGTAATACATAATTTTCTGATGAATTATGTAGCCAAATGCAACAATACAAATAACATATCATTCATCATACTCGCTTGGGGCTTAGGAATAACTCCACAATTCTCATACACTGTATCTGTCTCTCGTGCACGGTTAAACAATGTACGTAGGAGAATATAAGAAACAATGCCTCATTCAAATTAACAAGCCGTGTTGGTTTTGTAGTTAAACATTCGGATTTTTATGTAAAATAGTCGCGAGATCGAATCGTGGTGAAACCAATCAACATTCAGTTTGGTTGACATAAAAAAGGTTATAGTGAGCCAACCTTAAAAGATAGACATATGCAGTGATAGACTTTATTTTAGAACTTTTAAAGGGGACCAATTATGTCATACATGATTTTTGCGAAACTCTAACTATTAACGAAATACACTCAAAAAGCTTTCAAAAAGGAAAAAAAACCCCGATATTGAAACATACTTTATTCGTCGTTGTCGTCGTCGTCGCTTCAACCGATGGACGTCCACTGCTGGACATAGGTCTCACGTAATGATGTCCACAAGGCCCGATCTTGCGCCGCCTGGCTCCAGCGGCTACCGGCGACCCTCTTTATGTCGTCGGTCCACCTTGTGGGGGGTCTCCCTACACTGCGCCGCCCGGTGCGGGGTCGCCACTCCAGCACCTTCGGGCCCCAACGTCCATCGGTCCGTCGGACTATGTGCCCCGCCCATTGCCACTTCAGGTTCGCGATTCGTAGGGCTATGTCGGTGACTTTGGTTCTGCTACGGATCTCCTCATTTCTGATTTGATCGCGTAGAGAAACTCCGAGCATAGCCCTCTCCATCGCACGCTGAGTGACTCTGAGCTTCCGCATGAGGCCCATAGTCAGCGACCACGTCTCAGAACCGTAGGTCATCACTGGCAACACGCACTGTTCGAAGACTTTGGTCTTCAGTCAGTCTTTTATAAGTCTTAGCGTGATGATATACAACCTATAGTCTTCCTCGATAAATGGGCTATCTAAACCTGAAAGAATTTTTTAAATCCGACTAGTAGTTCCTGAGATTAACGCATTCAAGCTAACAAATTTATCAGCCTTATAATTCAGGTTGTTTTTTCACTGTTTTATAAATGTAATAGTAGAAGGTACATCCTGTTACTGATCTAGTGGTAAATACAATAAAAATAACTAATAGAAACATGCGACTTTGTCCACATAGAATTAATCCTTCTTTATGTACATTAGGACAAAATAAAACTTTGGTAATTTTGCTGGTGAAGTCTAAAGAAATAACATGAGGTATCGAAATCGCTTTATCTCGCTGGTCGAAAATACCATCGTGTTATTTATTACTGACTGAGAATTTCAACGTTATGTACTCTTGTATCCGAAATATAATCACCGTAGTTCCCAATGACGAGGGAATATGGATAAATACTTAGTAGGATATTTAAGGACAGATCTATTAATTTATCAATCGAATTTCTTAAGTAGTTAGTAAGTAAAGTAGCAGACACAGGCCTCTTGACGCCGAGGAGCCAGGGTTTTTAGAGCATAGACCCACCACGCAGCTCCATTACGGATTGGCAATCATAGCAAACAATTGCACTCTCTATTCCTTCATATTCATAGCCCGATGTGACGGGAATCCGATACCACCGGAGAGAGATCAGGCGTAGGACCGACGGCTTAACGTGCTCTCCGAGGTACGGGGGTGAAGCACACCGCAAAAAACTGATTTTGAACCCAGGACCTCATATCTGTAGTCGAACATGCTAACCACTAAACCAATGAGGATTAGATGGGAGCATTCGGGGCCATAGCCCTAAGGCTTCCACAGAAGAGGGGCCCGTAAAAAAATGGACAAAATCACCGTTAAATTTCAATCGTTATCTTTATTCACTGAACCAAATGGAAGATAAAAAGGATTTATAAGTCAAGACTCGAATGGGAAAGTGGATAGGAGAAGACCAAGGCGAACGTTCCTGTAGCAAATTCAGGACATTTTAAATAAGGGACAGGTTAAGGGTACTCTAAACCGACGAACCTGTATGAAAGGTTTAATGAGAATGAAAGAAGCGAAGGAGATATGCAAGGATCGTGGCAGATGAAAGGACGTGGTCTCTGCCTACCTCTGGGATTGGCGATTTAAACCGAAATAACTAGTTCGGCTACAGAGGATCACATAATTTGAGACACACTGCATATACTAGAATTAATAAAATTAAATCATTGTATCCTATAATTGAGAAAATATTGTTAGATATCTCTTTCTTTTTTCTCTTTCCATGTGAAAGATACAATAGTGACCGTCGGCTCGTATGAGATATTGATATTAGTCTGCGAACTTTACAAGCTTACAGAAATGACCGTGAAAAGTTTGCCACCTGCCATTAATGTAGTGCCGTTTTAGCAGAATACAGCCTGCGTATCTCAGCGTCACCTTCTGGTGGCATTGATTGGCGCGAATCTTTCGCTGAAGAGCGTTGAAGGTAGGGTTCCAGGCAGCGTGACATGAGGACATGAGGAGAAATGTGCGAGCGGTCCTCTGATGTTCCACTAATGGATGAAGAAGGTTCCGCTGGGTTTTAGTGCACAAATACATCACAGCGTAAGAAAAAATGGCCAAAAGGAATCAATGGTCAATTGAAAATCAACTACCGACTCAGCGTAGAATGCTCAGCCTGAGGAACTCAGCTGAAGTAAGAGATGTTGGGCAGGAGTGGTCTTCTCCTGTGACACCGTAATCTAAGACAGAAGACAGTAGATACTCCCTCTAACCTCTGAGGAAATCGGGACGCTTCCACTTGCTTTCACTTCTTTAAATCCACAGAGAGACTTATGGGTTACGAAGAAAATATATGCAAGCTGAACCTCTGGAGTCTTGCTTACATATGAAACGGTTTCCGCTGGGTTTTAGCTGGTATTACTAGGCGTCTTCTTATCCAGTCCAAATCTCTTAACCCATTCAGGTGTGGGTAAGTGCGTAAAAGCATTACCCAGCTTAAAAAGACGGGTAAATTCATCGTTTCTTTTCGTTTTTGAATAGAAACTCTGTGGCACTTGGGGAAGAATCATCATCATCATCTCAACCGATGGACGTCCACTGCTGGACATAGGTCTCCTCCAAAGATTTTCACAATACATCGGCTTCCGGCGACCCTTTTCAGGTCATCTGTCCATCTGGTGGGGGGGTACGTGGCCGCCACTCCAGTACCTTGGGAAAGTGGGGAAGAATGGTGGGTCAAAATTCTAAATATCCTATAAATCAAGAAATATTACCTATTTAGTCAAAAAATCCTAAAACTAGCAATCCGGCCATTTTGTAACTATAATCATGGTCGTTTAAACCTCACAGAATCACTTAATGTGTAATTATACTGTTTGTATGTTGATTCTTAATAAGCATTTCGTGGGTTAATTGCTATAAGATATTAGTGTCGTAATTTTATAGGAGTTACATAATTTTTCCTATTTTAATTTCTTAAACCTGATTGGAAAGCTACAGACATTATTTCCAGGACCTGTACGTTTCCTTGCGATGTTTTCTTTATTTAAAAGCACATTGATAAAATAATGTAATCATCTAATCATCTATCTGTCTATCTACTTTCCACGTTTAGTTCTAGGTAGAATATCCTATCGCTTTTTTTTAGAAATAACATCATTCATGATTATATCTAATCAGTTTTGCATTATTAAATCAAGTAAAATATAATAAAGTATCCTTTAAACAGAAAATGTTTCGCTTTTAAATGTTACATCGATAAAATAAGCTCCGTAAAGTAAAGTTAAATTAAAAGACTGTTAAGAGATAAATTAAATAGAAATGACATAATATAAAAAGGAATAAGATATGATTTTTTAAAATATCACAAAAAAAACCGAGAAAATTTAATACACATTTCCATTATGAATAAGTAAGTAAGTAAGAAGGAGCCCTTTAACGTCCCACTGCTGGGCACAGGCCCCCTCACTCCGAGGAGCGAGGGTTTTTAGAGCATAGACCCACCACGCTGCTCCAGTGCGGATTGGCAGGCATAGTACACAAGTGCACTCTCTATTCCTTCACTCTCATAGTCCGATGTGACGGGAATCCGACACGACCGGAGAGAGGTCAGGCGCAGGACCGACGGCTTAACGTGCTCTCCGAGGCACGGGGGTGGATCACACCGCCAACTTCCCAACTTCGGGCAAATTTTGAGAAAATCTTAATAGAAAACTCAATATCTATTTCGAATTGGCCCGACCCGGGACTCGAACCCAGAACCTCACGTCTGTAGTCGAACATGCTAACCACTAGACCAATGAGGCAGTTTTTATGAATAAATTTATACACAACTACAATATTATAAATGTATTATAATAGAATTCGTTGATAATAGAGCTTTCGGTTATTCAATGATAATCTAATTCAAATTTCAAAACCCTTTACTGAAGTAGGCTTTTAAAGCACTTTTGAATCGTCAAACACAATTTTTCCATACATTATTTCAATGTGCGACTGATGATGATATTAAACGACTTACAATCTTAAGTTACGAAGGTTCCATCGTGCTATGGCCTGAGAAGAGCCCACAATAAACTCAGGCGGGTGTCAGAACAAGTGGCTACGCCTAGTATGAGCTCCGAAGTACGTCATAAATGATTTTATCCACCGTGACACCAGGACGCCCACAGTGGAGGTGTTCGTCAGGAACTTGGCGAGGACTATGTTCAGGTGACAACTCCCCACACATACACCTCCACGGCATTGCCAAAAGCAGTAAACACTGGGTGTCCTGCTGTAAGCGATTATGATGGTTAAGACGACGCAATATCAGTGCCAATACCCGGTGACCATTTAATTAATTGACCTGGATAGACCCGCTAGTGTTGCCAGCGAGAACCAGCCTGTATGATTGCGGGCAAATAGAATACCAGGCATCAAAATGATGTCTGAGGAAGATGCCTGGGTAAGGAGGCACTGCCTCGAGGCTTGCATCCCTCTACTAAAGTTGAGAAGAACCCAGGAGACTCTGGTGTCCCTTCTTCATTACAATATATATTTTTTAATTTATTCTATTTATATTAGAGCAATTTATTCTCTACTCACTGCCTCATTGGTCTAGTGGTTAGTATGTTCGACTACAGACATGAGGTCCTGGGTTCGAGTCCCAGGTCGGGCCAATTCAAAAATCAATTGAGTTTTCTATTAAGATTTTCTCAATATTTGCCCGAAGTTGGGAAGATGGCGGTATAATCCACCCCCGTGTCTCGGAGAGCATGTTAAGCCATCGGTCCTGCGCCTGATCTCTCTCCGGTCGTGTCGGATTGCCGTCACATCGGACTATGAGAGTGAAGGAATAGAGAGTGCACTTGTGTACTATGCCTGCCAATCCGCACTGGAGCAGCGGGGTGGGTCTATGCTCTAAAAACCCTCGCTCTTCGGAGTGAGGAGGCCTGTGCCCAGCAGTGGGACGTTAACGGGCTGCTACTAAAATTAGCCTTCTAAGTAGCCCCTAAAATTATAGAACGATTTCTCAATACGTTTTCTTATGATAAATAATTTAAATTTCTGAATTGACTTACTTGTAACTTCTTCTGTGAGTTTATTATAGAAACGTATACAGTTACCCTTCAATGAAATACTAATTTTATGTAGCCTATTTGTAACAATTTTATTATGTTTTTTTTTACAATGAAGTTTCTAATTTTTATGTGTTTTTTTAGACTATTAAGTTTATTAAGTTTTGTGATCTACTTTGACAAGTATTAAATGATAAAGTAAATGTATCTATAATAAAAACAAAAATATATATTTCTTTGTGACGATAGTTGAAATATTATAATACACATTTTTTACGATTAAACAAAATCCTTAGTTGTGGAGCTTTTAAAACTGTTATGAATGTTAAAATATTATCAGAATTATTAAAATAAAAATAGTTTTATTTCTTGCATTTTGTATTATTTATAATAAACCATCTAATTAAGTATTTCGTATATTATTTAATATGTGTTTTAAAATGATTTTTCGTTTGTTAAATTAGAAGTATATTAACTTTTTTGTAATCTATTTTGATTGTTGTAATTAATAAATAATAATATAAACGTTTATCTTTATTAAACGTCGAAAGAAATTTCTGAAAGCGTATACGAAAAGCTTATTAATTATATCTTTATCTCGTGACGAAGTTTCACTCTTTAAAAAAGCTTATCTACTTTTAAAAGACAACTACAAGGTTACTTTAAAGATACTTTAATACAACTGAGTGGAAACTGACGAATATTATCTCTTTATTACATTAGTTTTTATATTAATTATAAATTTTTACGTTCAATCAAAATCCTCACTTGTGGAGCTTTTAAAACTGTTATGAATCTTGAAATATTATCAAAATTATTATAATATTACTGGTTATATTTAATACAATTTTTTTTTGTTTAATAAACCCTCTTATATACTATATAATAAATTATTTCCACTAATATTTAATAAGATTTGCTTGTAACAATGATTTTAAAAAACAACGCTGTGTTGCATTTTTTGAAAGACAAGTTTATTAATTAATATGTGTTTTTAAATTATTATTTTTTTGTTAAATTAGAAGTTTATTAAGTTTTGATTGCTGTAATTAATAAATAATAATATAAACGTTTTATTAAACGTAGATAGTAATTACTCAAAGCTAAATCAAATAAAATCCTCACTTGTGGAGCTTTTAAAGCTGTTATAAATATCGAAATATTATCAGAAATATTATAATATAAACAGTTATATTTCTCACAATTTGTATTTTTTATAATAATCCATCTAATAAACTATATTATTATGAATAACATTTAATAAAATCTGCTTATGGCAATAATTTATAAAATCAACGCTGTGTTGTATTTTTCAAAGACGAGTTTATTAATTAATATGTGTTTTTAAATGATTTTTTTATTGTTAAATTAGTTATTAATAATATAAAAGTTTATATTTATTAAACGTGGAAAGGGATTTCTAAAAGCATATACGAAAAGCTTAATATTATAATTTTACCTAGTGACGAAGTTTCACCCTTTGAAAAAGTTTGTAAACTTTTAAAAGTAAACTGTTTAGATACTTTGGATGTACGTAAAGGTAACTGGATAGGATTTTTTAAAGTTTTCTATGGTTTTCAAAGTTTCCCCGAGTGGTAACGAGGTGCATCGGTTGCGTTCGCTTCGTTTTAAGGTTTCGCGGTGACTACTGGAGGCTTTCGAGGAGGCTGCGGTTGTCGACGATGGCCAACAACTCTTCGGCGAGTGGTATACGCCTGCGCCATTAAGCTCCGCCTCCAAAAGTTTTCCTCTGGATATCGGTTGTAAAACTTTAAGTCGACAGGTAAAGTAGGCTCTATTCACGTGATAAATTAACGTGTCATTATTTTAAAGCAATCACAAAAGATGTCTTATTTTATGAAAGGAAACTTTTTTGACGGCCACCCTGGCGCAGTGGTGCGAGTATTCGCTTTGCTAGCGGAGGTCCCGGGTTCGATCCCCGGTAGGACGAATTTAGGAAATTGTATTTTCTAATTTGTCTGAGTCTGGACTGGTGGGAGGCTTCGGCCGTGGCTAGTTACCACCCTACCAGCAAAAACGTACCGCCAAACAAAGAGATTTGTGTTCCGGTACGATGCTGTGTAGAAACTGTAAGGGGTATATCGCCTCTTAACAAATTAGCGCGCTTCCATCTTAGACTGTATCATCACTTACCATCAGGTGAGATCACAGTCAAGCGCTAATCTGTCAGCAATAAAAAAAAAAAAACTTTTTTAGGAGCATAAGTGTAAAATTTGTTTGAAGTTTAGGTACTTTTTAACCGACTTCAAATAAAGGAGGAGGTTATCAATTCGTCTGTATTTTTTTTTTATGTTTGTTACCTCATATCTCTCGACTGGGTGGACAGATCTTGATGATGTTTTTTTTTAAATGAAAGGTGGTGCTCGTCATAGGGTCACATTTTTTTTTAATCCAGTTCCGATGATGGCATCCATGAGAAAACCGGATAAGTGTTAAATTTGCATTAAGCATTTGCGCGACAAATGGACGAATAACTCAAGATCACGCCAACGGATTTCGATGATTCTTTTTTTATTGATTTATTTCGACGGCCTCGTTGGCGCAGTGGTGCGAGTATTCGCTTTGCTAGTGGAGGTCCCGGGTTCGATCCCCAGTAGGACTTGGGTGGGAGGCTTCGGCCGAAGAGATTTGTGTTTCGGTACGATGCTGTGTGAAAACCGCAAGGGGTATATCGCCTCTTAACAGATTAGCGCGCTTCCATTTTAAACTGTATCATCACTTACCATCAGGTGAGATCGCAGTCAAGCGCTTATCTGTCACCAATAAAAAAAAATTAGAAGGGATATACTTCAAGGGTTGTTTAGTTAGGTTCTGATGATGGAATCGATGACAAAGGTGCCTACAAATATAGTTATAGTGGGATAGACGCGGGAGCTGTCAAGTGGACACGCGGGGAACACCTACCTTGGGTGACGCCGACTCAGAATATAAGAATACGAAGAACACTATAAAAGAATACGCAATTATTTCTTACTTTTTAGAGCATATTAATGTATTTGTAAGTCTGTTTTGAATGCGGTTCTTTTTGGCGTTTTAATAATTTAATTAATATTTATCGTTTTTCCCTTAAGTCTACCTGCTATCAGTCGAACGACTATGATCAGGTTTGAGGTATGAAGGATGGGGTTTGGAAAGGTAGGGCCACTGCTCTAACTCCCCTCAATTCCTGAGCACATCTGCTCTCTTCAATCTTCTACTGTGTTTACTAGCCAGTGAGTTAAAGTGTTTTGTATTTGTCTGTGTAGCGTTTTATTCCTTCACTAATTGTTGGTATAATTATTAACGTGGCATTTTTATTTGCAATTCTTCATTTGAGAGTGTTAATTAATTACACAAATGTTCTGAAGTTATTGAGGCGGGCCCCAAATGTTATGAACGTATTGGTGAGGGCTACAAATGTTCTGTCGTTATTGGGGTGGACTACAAATGTTATAGACGTATTGGTGAATGCCCCAAATGGTATGCACGTATTGGTGAGGGCTACAAATGTTCTGATGTAATTGAGGTGGACCATAAATGTTATGAACATATTGGTGAGTGCCACAAATGTTATGATCATATTTGTAAGGGCCACCAATATTATGAACATATTGGTTCTGGCCACAAATGTTCTGAAGTTATTGAGGCGGGCCCCAAATGTTATGAACGTATTGGTGAGGGCTACAAATGTTCTGAGGTTATTGAGGCGGACCACAAATGTTATGAACATATTGGTTAGGGCCACAAATGTTATGTACATATTTATGAAGGCCACAAATGTTCTGAAGTTATTGAGGCGGGCCACAAATATTATGAATATATTGGTGAGGGCCACAAATGTTCTGAAGTTATTGAGGCGGGCCACAAATGTTATGAACATATTGGTTAGGGCCCCAAATGTTATGAATTTACTGGTGAGGGCCACAAATGTTATGATCATATTGGTAAGGGCCACCAATGTTATGAACATATTGGTTCTGGCGACAAATGTTCTGAAGTTATTGAGGCGGGCCCCAAATGTTATGAACGTTTTGGTGAGGGCTACAAATGTTCTGTCGTTATTGAAGTGGACCACAAATGTTATAGACATATTTATGAGTGCCACAAATGTTATGATCATATTGGTAAGGGCCACCAATGTTATGAACATATTGGTTCTGGCCACAAATGTTCTGAAGTTAT
>JACTOM010000897.1:1922107-1972819 GCA_015832385.1 Elymnias hypermnestra | reverse complement strand
CTTCCAACTTTCGCATTCACTCTTGACTCATAAATCCTTTTTGTCAGTCTCCTTTCATTCATTCTCTCTACATGCCCAAACCATCTAAGCATACCTTTTTCAATTTTAGTCACTACGTCTTCTTTTATACCACAACGTTCTCTTATCACACTATTTCTCACTCTGTCACTCAGTTTTAATCCACTCATGCTTCTCAACGCTCTCATCTCTACCGCATTTATTTTACTTTTGTGATTCTTCTGCCATACCCAACTTTCACTACCATACACAAGTGTTGGCACCAACACTCCAGCATGCACAGCCAGTCTTGCCCTTTGAGACACTATCTGGCTATTCATTAAGGCGTGCAGAGCACCATTTACCATATTCCCTGCATTTATTATAGGCCAATTTCATTGTTACCAGGTCGATTGCCCCTGTCAACTACTATACAAAATATAAGCATCTTTAAATATATAGATCTGTTACAAAATGACCGTTACTAACGTTGCGTGTGTTGTCTCGAAGGTCAAGTAACAATTTAGGAAGAGCGGTATTTCTGGTACAAATATAGTCTTACTATAGTTAAAAGAAAACACCAACTAATGTACCCTATAAGAGTTTTTGAAATAAATGAATTTTGTTTTATTGGTAGGGTGTTTAATAGCCGCGGTCTAATCCTTCCATCATGCCCAGATTTAGACAAATTAGATTTACCTAAATTGCTACAGAGCCTCTGCATTCTGATCTCTCCTTGCCGAGGATAGTGAGCGCTATGCTCTGCGATGATTGACATCGGAGAGCTGTGTTCTCCTTCTGTGGGCCTGTCATCTTGCAAAAGGAAGCATTAGGGATGGAAAGAGACAGTGCCTTTGATGATCCTGCTGCAGTTATACCTATTTGCTCTCCGTTTCCTGAGTACCAGAACTAAATGTATTAATGACCATCTCACCCCCAGCATAAGATGATTCTACTGGATATTCTGGTGTAGCAAACAAGTCACACACTTCTGGGTGAAGATAAACTAATTTCCCGACAAATAAACTTCAGCAAGCGTATCCGACACATTATAAAAGTTAGTTATATAATTTGCGGCTTCATATAATGCTGATTCGTTATCTAGAACCAATTTTATCTCATCCATTTAATATGAAACGGACATTCTGTTTATCAACGTGTAACCGCAACGTATTATATTATCCAACATTATGATTTTCGTTAGCCTGTTAAAGTTCAACATTGTTAATTGGATGCATTGTAATAATTATGGTTTATAATAGCTTATTGTGGAGTCAATCGAAATTTCTTTTTATTAATCAGCCATCAAAAGCCATGATGGTCTAGTGAAAAGCCAAGTTTGCCTAGTGACAATACATTATAGCCTGTTTAAACGCCATATTGGCCTTGTGAACAGCTATGTTGGCCTAGTAAAAAGCCATGTTAGTCGTATTAAAAAGCCATATTTGCCTAGTGAATAACCATATTGGCCTAGACAAAATCCATGTTAGCCTAGTGAAAAGCCATCTTGACCCAGTGAAAGCTATGTTATCGTTCTAAAAGGCTATGTAGGCCTAGTGAAAAGCCTTTTAGCTTAGTGAAAGCCATGTTGTCGTACTAAAAAGCCATATTTGCATAGTTAGTAACCATATTGGCCTAGTGAAAATCCATGTTAGCCTAGTGAAAAGCCATCTTGACCCAGTGAAAGCCATGTTATCGACGTAAAAGGCCATGTTGGCCTAGTGTTTATTTTTTTTATAGCCTTGGCAGGCAAACGAGCTAGCGGGTCACCTGATGTTAAGTGATTACCGCCGCCCATGCACACCTGCAGCAGCAAAGGAACCACCGATGCGTTGCCGACCTAATAAATGGGAGACCTAAGAGTGGGAGAGAGTAAGAAAGCCATCTTATCGTAGTAAAAGACCATGATGGCCTATTGTAAAGCCAATTAGGCCTAGTGAAAAGCCATTTTAGCTTAGTGAAAAGCCATGTTAACCTAGGGAAAGCCATGTTGTCGTACTAAAAAGCCATATTTGCCTAGTGAGTAAACATATTGGCCTAGTGAAAATACATGTTAGCCTAGTGAAAAGCCATGTTGACCCAGTGAAAGCCATGTTATCGACGTAAAAGGCCATGTTGGCCTAGTGTAAAGCCAATTAGGCCTAATGAAAAGCCATGTTAACCTAGTGAAAGCCATGTTGTCGTACTAAAAAGGCATATTTGCCTAGTGATTAACCATAATGGCCTAGAGAAAATCCATGTTAGCCTAGTGAAAATCCATGTTGACCCAGTGAAAGCCATGTTATCGTTCTAAAAGGCTATGTAGGCCTAGTGAAATGCCATTTTAGCTTAGTGAAAGCCATGTTGTCGTACTAAAAAGCCATATTTGCATAGTTAGTAACCATATTGGCCTAGTGAAAATCCATGTTAGCCTAGTGAAAAGCCATCTTGACCCAGTGAAAGCCATGTTATCGACGTAAAAGGCCATGTTGGCCTAGTGTTTGTTTTTTTTATAGCCTTGGCAGGCAAACGAGCTAGCGGGTCACCTGATGTTAAGTGATTACCGCCGCCAATGACACCTGCAGCATCAAAGGAACCACCGATGCGTTGCCGACCTAATAAATGGGAGACCTAAGAGTGGGAGAGAGTAAAAAAGCCATCTTACCGTAGTAAAAGACCATGTTGGCCTAGTGAAAAGCCATTTTAGCTTAGTTAAAAGCCATGTTAACCTAGGGAAAGCCATGTCGTCGTACTCAAAAGCCATATTTGCCTAGTGAGTAACCATATTGGCCTAGTGAAAATCCATGTTAGCCTAGTGAAAAGCCATGTTGACCCAGGGAAAGCCATGTTATCGACGTAAAAGGCCATGTTGGCCTAGTGTAAAGCCAATTTGGCCTAGTCAAAAGTAATTTTAGCTTAGTGAAAAGCCATGTTAACCTAGTGAAAAGCCATCTTATCGTAGTAAAAGACCATGTAGGCCTAGTGAAAAGCCATGATGGCTTAGTGGTCAAACGCGTGGATTCTCGTTTATTTTCTCTTTATAAAAAACAGATTGTGTTTTTCGGTAAAGGAAAGCGTCGCGAACAAACCTGCCCCGGGAGTAATTCTGGCGTACATGCAGGGTAAATATCAACACACAGTAAGCGGCAGCATGGTAGGTATATGCTCTAAAACCCTCTCTCCTATATCTTGTTAGGGTTATATTATTATTTGAGATTGTCAATTAATTATTAAGGAAGTATCAGTGTTTTACTGGATTGTAATGTTTAATAAGATAGTGCATTGACTTATTTTTAATTGATTGTACCAATTGGCGTGAACACTAGTTTTCTTATTGAGTGTGGGTAAGTTGTGGGTGTGGGTAAAGTGTGGGTAAGTTCGGAGTGAAAATTGTAGTTGAAGAAACAGTATTTAAAAAGTGTTTTTAGAAGTGTAGTGTATGAAAAGAAACAACGATAGACAAGTCCCTTAAAACTGAGGTGATCGATGACCAACAGTATGACGTTATAGTCTGCTACTCACCTTTTTATCTATTAAACCCTACTCTCCCAATATATTTAAAAATGGTAAGGCAAGTAGCAGCCCATTAACGTCCCATTGCTGGGTCCAGGCCTCCTCACTCGCATGAGAGAGAGTTTTTAGAGCATTGACCCACCACGCTGCTCGACTGCGGATTGACAGGCATAAGTGCAGTCTCTATTCCTTCATTCTCATAGTTCGATGTAACGCGAGAGGGATCAGGCGCAGGACCGACGGCTTAACGTGCTCTCCGAGGCACGGGGGTGGATCATACCGCCAACTTCCCAACTTCGGGCAAATATTGAGAAAATCTTAATAGAAAACTCAATATTGATTTTTGAATTGGCCCGACCCGGGACTCGAACCCAGGACCTCATGTCTGTAGTCGAACATGCTAACCACTAGACCAGTGAGGCAGTTCTCCCCCTCCCAATATATATCTTGTTCAAATTTTCATAAAATCATTTTTTAAAACTATATTCATATTTTGTTGCTTAATAGATGAACTTTAGCGGCATCATCCTAAAGGTTTTGTTAAACCGTTTACTACATGTTTATTTTCTAACGTCGATCAACTCAAGTTGAATTATTTTTATTTTAAATTGGATTAGACTTTTACAAAGTCTTAATTATTATTTTATTTAAACTAAAAGTTTGTTGTAAACCGATAGTCTACTAGACGAAATTGTTTTATATTAAAGCAGTGATTCCCAAAGTGGTCTATATCGACCCTAGGGGTCTATGATAACCTTTTTTTTTATCGCTGGGAAATGCTTTTATTCACACCGCCCAATCTTAATATGTAAAACAAGCATTCCGACTATTCGGGAGTGTGGGACTCACTGTCTAGCAGAATACCCACTAAAACACTGCGGTCTTTCGTCATCCTAAAGTGGGACACCAGCGGCTCGCTTGCGCAATCCAATATGGTGTCCCGGATGAAGCCGAATCGAGGTTCAAGTCAGTGGAAGAAGGCGCGCATAGCCGCGCCTTCTGCCCCCAAGCCTTCTGCGACGGATAGCAGGGGCGTCAGGAACTCCCACTCCCTTTCACGAGCCTCCTTTACCGAGATGGGGTCTATGACAACCTGCAAGGAGTCTACGTCAGCGAAAAATAATTCGGGGCTCCATGAAATGAAAATAGGGGTCCACGATACTATACTGGACGAGACTGGACATCATTAGCCGAGGAGATTTAAGATTATCCCTTACAAAATTGACGCCAACTGTTGATAATTGGCTAAATAAAAATGAATATGGCTCGGTGGCTTGGAACCCCTATTATAATATACACTCTTTAAGAATGAACGTATTCATAAACAATTCTTAAATCATGTTAGTTTTGGTGACGGATCATACTGTAATGTTAATTCTAGCTACTACTCTAAACTGTATTATTATAAGTTACTTACCCTATCTGATCGTAGAAAGTTGCTGGATCTATGTTTCTTACACAAACTGATAAATGAGACTATTGACTCACCGACTTTACTTAACAAAATAGCTGTGATGGCCGTACAGTAGGGTAAAAAACTACATGCCCTTAATATCCAGGACCTGTAAAACGAATCTAGGTGTTTCGGCGCCTATCAACAGAATGACAAATACCTATAATAAGATTAATAAAGTCATTAACATAGACATTTTTGGGACAGCTTTATCAAATTTAAAAAAAAAATAAGGACTACTTTTTGGCCTAGTACTTGGTAGCATAAATTTAGCTATATGCTAGTTTGTCTTATTTCTAATTGATGTTTCTCTTTAGTATCTATTTTTTTCCTTCTTTTGATTTTGTAGTTTATTTAAATAATTAACTGTAAGAATTAGCATGCTGTGACTACCTATAAGTAGGTATACAATTTTAACTAGTATTTAAGGTCTTGTTGTTATATCAATATATAATTGTAACCTGTTGGTGTCCTAATAAATAAATAATAAAAAAAATTATTATTAAAGCATCAGGTTCATCATTCCCACTAAAAATATTGACTTATTGCTTATGTTTGTTTATTTTATGTTTATTTAATGTTACATATATTTTATATAGTACGTAGCAGCCCATTAACGTCCCACTGCTGGGCATAGGCCTCCTCACTCCGAGAAGCGAGGGTTTTTTTTTGAGCATAGACCCAACACGATGTTCCACTGCGGATTGGTAGGCATAGTACCACACAAGTGCACTCTCTACTCCTTCACTCTCTAAGTCCGATGTGACGGCAATCCGACACCACCGGAGAGAGATCAGGCGCAGGACCGACGGCTTAACGTGCTCTCCGAGGCACGGGGGTGGATCACACCGCCAACTTCCCAACTTCGGGCAAATATTGAGAAAACCTTAACAGAAAACTCAGTATCGATTTTTTGAATTGGCCCGACCCGGGACTCGAACCCAGAACCTCATGTCTGTCGTCGAACATGCTAACCACTAAACCAATGAGGCAGATTTTACATAAGAGATACAAAATTTTATTTTAAGTAGTTTCAATTTAAATTCAATTAATAAATGTATAAATTAACATGTGTTATTACTTTAAGTTTTTAACACTAACTTTCACTACAGTTAGAAATTTACAGGAAATCAATATCAGGACTGCCTCATTGGTCTAGTGGTTAGTATGTTCGACTACAGACATGAGGTCCTGGGTTCGTGTCCTGGGTCGGGCCAATTCAAAATCGATATTGAGTTTTCTATTAAGATTTTCTCAATATTTACCCCAAGTTGGGAAGTTGGCGGTGTGATCCACCCCCGTGCCTCGGAGAGCTCGTTAAGCCGTCGGTCCTTCGCCTGATATCTCTCCGGTGGTGTCGGATTGCCGTCACATCGGACGATGAGAGTGAAGGAATAGAGAGTGTACTTGTGTACTATGCCTGCCAATCCGCAATGGAGCAGCGTTGTGGGTCTATGCTCTAAAAACCCTCGCTCCTCGGAGTGAGGAGGCCTGTTCCCAGCAGTGGGGCGTTAATGGGCTGCTACTTACTTACTTACAATATCAGGTAAGTAGGGAGTCTACCCAACACAGAAAAACAAGGCAAGAGGGTCTACGACGCAAAAAAGTTTGAGGAACTCTGTATTAAAGGGACGCTTTAATAATTGTAGGAGCTTGTCGTAACAACTTGACTCTCGAGGATTTGTTTCAAATCTTTGTGGATGATGCTCAAATTTTCATATATTCTGATCTTCTAAATTGATCTTTAGTGTTATTTTAATTAAACTTTAAAAGTCAAAGCGAAGATTAATTCATAGAACACTTATATTTTTTATGGCTAACAAGTTAGTGATTGGCTTTAATCACACTCTGATTAGTGACTGCCTCATTGGTCTAGTGGTTAGCATGTTCGACTACAGACATGAGGTCCTGGGTTCGAGTCCCGGGTCGGGCCAATTCAAAAATCAATATTGAGTTTTCTATTAAGATTTTCTCAATATTTGCCCGAAATTGGGAATTTGGCGGTGTGACCTACCCTCGAGCCTTGAAGAGCACGTTAAGCCATCGATCCTGCGCCTGATCTCTCTCCGGTCGTGTCGGATTCCCGTCACATCGGACTATGAGAGTGAAGGACACAAGTTGGGACTCTCTATAGTCCCAACTTGTGTACTATGCCTGCCAATCCACAGTGGAGCAGCGTGGTGGGTCGATGCTGTAAAAACCCTCGCACCTCGGATGTCTATGCCCAGTAGTGCGACGTTGATGGGCTGCTACTTACTTATTTTTTTTTTTGATCACAATTGATGATTATCTGGTAAGAGGTAGTTTACCTCTTATGGTTTCTACACAGCATCGTATTAGAACACAAACCTCGCACCACTTGAAATTGAGACAAATATGAAAATGCAATTTCCTGGGTTCCAGGGATCTAACCCAGGAACTCTGCTAGCAAAACTGCGAAAGGAATGCCATCACTTCTATGAGACTTTTAAATAACAATATCAACTAGCTGTCATTGTTTCCACAGGATCGTGAACTCACAACTCATGAGCCAGCAAAAATATAGGAAAATCCGTACTTAGTGATACTTCAAAAGGAGTCACTGCAAAATGTTGGTAGAATCAACTTTCTGAACTGGTCGTAAATATATTATCAGCGGATAGAAGAAGTATATTGAGCCTACTGGAATATAGAATATTTTGATTTAATTAGGGCATCTAAATCTTGATTTTTGTTAAAGGACTGGAAAGAAAAATAAATTCCATCCGCACAATTTGGATATGTGGTGTTCAGGCACAGTCTGTTTTGGGCGATCTTTGTGTGTGCTAAATGTGGAGACATTCAAAGGGCCATAAAACTCCTTCCTATTAAGTGGCAACGCATCGACCTCTCCTAAGGAACTGCAGATCTCCATAGGCAGCAGTTATCACTGAACATCGGGACCTCCTAGGTACGTCAAAAGTGATGTCTTACATCGTGACACCCGGACGCTCACCGTGGAGGAGTTCGCGGACAACTCCCCCCATTCACATCTCTACGGAATTGCCAGCCAAAATCAAAGAGCGGTAAACACTGGGCGTCCCCTGTGAGCTCCTACTTCCAATTTTGCGGAAGTAGGCGATGATGGCGAAGACGACGCGGTGGCAGTGGCGACACCTGGACTTGACGATATACTAGAGTGACCTGGATGGACCCGCTAACTAGGTTGGCGGGAACCAACCCGTTTTAGGGCGGGTATAATAGATTACCAAGTATAACTGATGCCTAAGGAATTGCCCAGGCAATGCGGTTAAGCCTCAAGGTCCATAACAACTTTAAGCAAAACCCCGGATAGCTGCCATCTATCATAGGACTTATGTCCAATGATATTTGACATTTGACGAGATGGGGTTATGTAAATTAGTTTGTGCACTTGAACTCGAAGGAGGCGGGGCAGCGCACGTCCTCCTGCCTCCGTGAATCCTCAATCTGGGAGACCTGGGACGAATGCAAAAGTCGAAACAGGTGCCTTATTGATGGATGAAGAAGCTTCGATTGTGTATTCGTGAGTATTGCCAGGCCTCCTCCCTCACTAATTCCAACGCTCCTAGACAGTTCCATGAGGTTGTGACTGTCAGGAGGCGTGGTTAGGGTTTGTGCATAAAAGCATTTCCCAGCAAAAAACCAACAAATAGAGCTGTGTTAATTAATAAAGTGTTTGATTGCACCAACATTACCCACCAACGCCAACAGTATGGAAATTATGGATCCCATTAATGTCGATGTCGGGTCATTTTTATAGGCTGCAGCTGAAAATAAGCGCCGTGTGGCAACCATGCTGAGCTGCAGACCTTTTCTGCATTTTTAAGTTTGTTTTATAGTTTTTATTTCATTATATTGCTCTCTTTTAAATTGTGTGTTATTATTATTGTTTTGTATTTCTTGTACCTGTGAAATGCAGAATAAAGATCTATTCTTTCTTTCTTTCTAACCTTACGCCCCTATGCTTTATGCTTTCCTTCTTTCTTATTCTTCGACATATATATTAAATTACATATGTTTAAATTACAATATTTAAGCATTACAAAATATTGTGGTGAAATTAATAATTATCGGCAATGAAATTGATAATTTACATCACGCTTTTTAAGACGACATGTCCTTCATTATTTCTTCTCAAAACTTTCACTTCTTACATCACTTTTCATATGATATTTAAATTTACTATAATTTTGAGTCTAAATATTTCTGAAATATCGGAAATGGCCATGATATTAATATAATATAACAATTAAACATACATACATACATAGCATCACGCCTCATTCCCATAGGGGTAGGCAGAGACCACGTCCTTCCATTTGCCACGATCCTTGCATATCTCCTTCTCTTATTTCATTCTCATCAAACCTTTTATACAAGTTCGTCGGTTTAGAGTACTCTTGACCTGGCCTTTATTTAAAATGTCCTGGATTTGATCCAGGAACGTTCTCCTTGGTATTCCCTTTCCAACTTTCGCAATTCACTCATAAATCCTTTTGGTCAGTCTCTTTTCATTCATTCTCTCTCCGTACCCAAACTATATGAGAATACCTTTCTCAATTTTAGTCACTATATCTTCTTTTATACTACAACATTCTCTTATCACACGATTTCTTACTCTGTCACTCACTTTCAATCCACTCATACGTTCTCATCTCAAAGTTCTCAACTCAAGCGCGTTTATTTTGCTTTTGTGCGTCTTCTGCCATACCCAACTTTCACAGCCAGTCTAGCTCTTTGGGACACCATCTGGCTATTCATAAAGGCATGCAGAGCACCATTTACCATATTCCCTGCATTCACTCTCCTTTCGATATCACTTTCACATGTTCCATCTTTTGTAAATTTAGATCCCAAGTATACAAATTCTTTCACCTCTTCCACTTGTTCCCCATCTATCACAATATTGCCATTCATTATAAATTCATTTCTTTCAAAAAGCATGACTTTCATTTTGTTTACATTCACTTTGATTCCTTTCCTCTTCAAAGCTTCATTCATAATATTTACCACATTCTTTAGATCATTAGCAGATGACGCAAGTATTATTAGCAAATAAACAAGGCACAATTTTAAAGAGCTGCATTCTTTTCCGATATTCGGCAAAGACTCTACCACCAGTTCGGAAAGTATTTAATTATTGAGACGTATTTACTCTTTATGTCATTATTATACAATTTCATCATCAATACAATTATCATTCGTCGTCGTCGTCGTTGCTTCAACCAATAGACGTCCACTGCTGGACATAGGTCTCACGTAATGACGTCCACAAGGCCCAATCTTGCGCCGCCTGGCTCCAGCGGCTACCGGTGACCCTCTTTATATCATCGGTGTACCTTGTGGGGGGCCTGCCTACACTGCGCCGTCCGGTGCGGGGTCGCCACTTCAGCACCTTTGCCCCCCAACGTCCATCGGTTCTTCGGACTATATGCCCCGCCCATTGCCACTTCAGGTTCGCGATTCGTAGGACTATGTCGTTGACTCTGGTTCTACTACGGATTTCTTCATTTCTGATTCGATCACGTAGAAAAACTCCGAGCATAGCCCTCTCCATCGCACGCTGAGTGACTCTGAGCTTCCGCATGAGGCCCATAGTCAGCGACCACGTCTCAGAACCGTAGGTCATCGCTGGCAACACGCACAGTGCGAGGACTTTGGTCTTCAGGCACTGAGGGATATTGGACGAAAATATCCAGCGTAGCTTCCATTATGACACATTAATAAGAAATCCTCGCTACACAGCGTCAGTAGCACTAAGTTTTGTAACATCATTGAATTGCATTGTGCATATGAAATTACATTCACGTGATAATGGCGCAGCAGGTTGGCTTTCCGAAGGATTTAATGTTCATATATTCTGCTCAGTCATCGCCTGATCGCCTCCGTAAAGCGAGCAAATCCATCAACACTTTGTGCTCCTATTGCAACGTTAAGTGATAAAAACGGACATGTCCAAATCTACGATATTTACGTACCACCATAGAAATATGTATTAACTAGCGGCCCGTCCCGGCTTTGCACGGGTAGACATAAATAGGTACAGATATTTAAGTTATAAGCATGATAATTAAAACGACCATGAATTGACAAATATTATGTAAAAGTGTAATTTCTAATACTAAGTAGCTCTGAAAAGAACTTTTTAAGTGAAGCATAAAAATGTGTTAAAAAATCTCGAAATATTGAATGTCGCTTGCATCCACTGCATAAGGTTCATAATGGTGCACCCCCTTCTCCCGCACTGTCCCTCTCTCGTCGAGTTAGTATTGTTATGTTATTTTCGTGATATCTTTTGAATGGAATATCCGATTTCAATAATTCAAAAAGTAATCATCAGGCATTGAGACAGTCTTGAATATTACATTATTTATTTGGATAAAAATTTATAAATGGTATGGATAACACGGTCTGGTTTTGATCGCCATTTCTATCAATTTGTTAAATGTAAAAAAGTAGTATAATGACGTATCTATAATAGTTAGACCTATGATCTCGCGAAGTTTTTTGTAGATATTGATATATTCTATAATATTGTCGATAATTTTTTTGTCCTATTATTAATATATACTCTTCACAGCGTATGCGATGAAAGACATTTAATGGCAAATTTCTAAAGATTTCTATAGTAATCTAATACCAAATATAGTTTATGTTACTCAGTAATAATGTAACTTTCTAATGAAAAAAGAATTATTAAAATCGGTCCATACTTTTTGAGTTTATTCGTTACATACAAAAATACAAATCTTTCCTCTTTATAATATTAGTGTAGATAAAACGCTTCATTGTTTCTTTTCATTGTGCTCATATTACACCATCTTTTTACTGGTCAGACTTACTTATGTTTGGGCAAAAAGCACATGACATTTTTATTTACAATTCGTCATTTGAAATTTCAATAAATAATTTGCATTTATAGCATAACATATCTTCCTTTTTTCCACCGTCTCGTCTCGGAAATCTAAAGTTTTACAATTCAACTAAATAAATCGATACAGTTCAGTGTTTGAAATCCAATTACACCACTGGATAGCTAATGGATAAAATAATTTATTACGCTAAGTAAGGACTGTTTTTTTTAACGCTGGGAAATCCTCGTGGATACCTGGAATACTCGGGAGGATGTTTCAGGGTATGCTGGACTTATACCGGCTAAAACCCAGCTGTGCTCCTACATCACTCGGAGACGGGGTCAGGAGAACGCCACTGACAGCCATTCGCAACCCCGCCAGCGATGTGCCTGTTTAACTCGATCAATGACCAAAACTTACCCCGAAGGTGGATTGCCTGAAGTACCTGGCAAGCCACCAACCACCTCGCGGGACCTCTCTTTGTTGGGCAACGGACCCCGCTCCCGTTACCCAAAGGTCACCACTAAGGAGGGAGACGGCGATCTGGGCCTCTTGCCTGCTTCCCAGCCTTCTCCTGCGAACGGTCGAACTGGTCACGTTCGTCTCCCTCAACCGTTTCACCATCTCCTTCCACTTCATAACATCCCCAAGTAAGGACTGTAACATATTACTATTTTATATAGAAACTACCACTGGTTGCCATACGTATTAACGTACAACAAACACACCCACACCCACACCCACAAGTTTTATTTAATATTTATCATCTAAATTTAAATATAACTAGCTCCTATTACTTTCAGGTGTAACTGTGTCTGAGGGAAGATGTCTGTGGAACGCTGGCGCCATCTATCGGCGTGGACAGAGTCAATGGTGTTAGTTCGGTGGGAGTCTCTCGACAGATGTCGAGTGGCGCTCGACCGGAGCTGTCTACTGTTGGAACTGTCGCGTTCCTAGCTATTATTGTTAATGAGTTTGTGTAAATTCATATCGGGAATATTAAGTGAATGAACATTATAATACGAGTTAATTAATAAATTATTTGATTGTACCAACATTACCCACGAACGCCCACAGAATAAGAAATTGAATAATTGATCCCATTAATGACGATGTCGGTGGAGAAACCTACGCCCCTGTGCTTTTTGCGCTCCGTTCTGTCTTATTCTCTGACATATATATATATATATATATATATATATATGCAATCATGTTTAAAAAAGGTTATCTAAATGATTTTTATAGCATATCCACTGAAGGCATTAATTTCGTGCATCCACGATCCCACTTAAGAGATCGTATGCACAAATGGAAAGCTCCTGAAACTAACCGCATTGTTGTTGCTACAGTCTAAATGCCCAGCTTCGAAATTTTGATGACAAAACAATACATTAACTTGCAGAATTTAAACGAGACTATTTTGATTGTTTTCTTATTAGTCTACAAGTGTTAATTGGTGATAAACAGCGGTCGTGGCAAATGATAACCTTAGCAGCGAAGAATATCATCAAAAATCAAATACAGGATCGCGTTAATGTATCGAGTAGTGTTTTATTATCTGTGGATTCTTGAACGTTTGTATCGTTTATCTATTGTAGTTCTTTTTCGATTACATATTCTGTATTATTATGCTGTGGAATGCAATCATCATTCTTTTTCGCCGTGAATTATTGTTGTGTGCTGAAGAAGAGACCGACCTTGGCTTCCAGCCCCCTAGCCGATTGCTACAGACTTCAACGTCGGTACAGACGAAAGAAGCCCCTTGAAAACTATTAGGTTGATATTCGTTCTAAAGCTTAAATAATGCAGAATACTCAATCAATTAATTAATCAGAAAATACAGTTCCACTTAATCTGATTATTTTCTAAGATTTCTTATATTTTCTAGACAAATCCTCATCTAGACAAATCGCTGGGCAGAGAGCACAGATAGCTCTCCTACAGGTTGGTACAAGTACTTACCAGTCATGATGGCTTCGGCAAATACCTGTACCAAACTGTTGACTATGAGCCGTCGGCCAAACGTCACGAATGTGGTGCCTCGTCAGACACAGCCCACCACACATCATTATGACGTCGCTGATCGGCACAGACCTTTCACTAGCAAGTATTATGGGACCAATACTTACCAATAAGCAGGCCTGGAGAACGGTTGCCTCCTTTTGCGAAACTGTCATCTCGCTTAAAGAGGTACGACAAAGGGAGAGGGTGAATGCTGCCGAAACACTCCAGCCCCGACGAAGGGGTTTAGGTAACAGGAGGTGGAGATTCGTACAACTCCTCCCCCTGTAGAACATCTGTGAGCTGCAACGGAGGAACCAGAGATGAGTGCCTCAACGAACCTCTGGCTCCCCACTCATGGTTGATGGCAGTCCCGCTGAATTTTAGTGGGTATTGCGTGTTTGTACCGTCGCGGAGTCCCACAATCCCGACCTTATCAGTCGGGGTCCGTAAATGTATTTCCCAGCGACAAAAAGCGGTTTTACCTATCAAAATTGATCACAATTTGCTACTTGTTAATTCTTTTAAAAGAACTTAAATAAATTACGAAAATAACTAACTGTAATTTAATCGAATATGTTAAAAATATGCGCCAAGGTAAGTCGTAGTTTATAACGTCCCACTGCTGGGCAAAGACCTCCTGACTTATAGAAGAAATTATTTGAGAGTTCCACTGCCGGTTGACAGGCTAGATATACCCCAGAAAGACTCCTGTGATATGCAGATTTCCTGAAATTGTTTTGTTTCGCCGCAAAGCACAATGATAAATTGTACAGAACAATAAATATATATACACACATTGAAATGAACATTTAATATACTTTTATATACGTGCCATATATCAATTGGGATAACGCGTTTCCTTAAGAGAAATATATATTAGTCAGAATCGAATAGTTTCCGGAACGTCAGCGCCATCTATTAGCGCTGGACAGAGTCAATGATTCACCGGCCAGCGGCGTTCACGGCAGTTCCCGAGTGACGGTCGGTCGACTATTGAATCTGTTAAATAATAAAGTATTTGATTGCACCATTATTACCCACCGACGACCACAGTTTTGAGGTTAAATTATGGACCCCAGTAATGACGATGTTTGCGGGAAGCTATGCTGTTTTCTTCGACATATTCAATAACATTTTATATATCCGTGATAAAATTCATTTACACAGCTAAAGGAGCGAAACACAATTTTAATACAAGAAATAAAAGCAAAATTGTAATGCCATATTTTAAGAAATATATTAAAAACGTCCTGTTACAAAGAACATATTGTAATTGTTAAAACATACTGTAACACAGTGTTACGTACAAAAACTATATTTATAATGGTAACGTTGATTTCTTGCCGGTTTCTTCTTAGCGGAATCAACTTTCCGAACTGGTGGTAGATTTATTACCAACGGACAGACTACGACGATTCAAAAGTGCTTTTTGAGCCTTGAAAAATATATTGTTTTTAATTCTAGCAACCCCAGTAAGTAAGTAAGTAGCAGCCCATTAACGTCCCACTGCTGGGCACAGACCTCTTCACTCCGGGGAGCAAGTGTTTTTGGAGCATAGACCCACCACGCTGCGGATTGGCATGCATAGTACACAATTGCCCTCTCTATTCCTTCACTCTTATAGTCCGATGTGACGGGAATCTGACACGACCGGAGAGACTTCAGGCGCAGGACCAACGGCTTAAAGTGCTCTCCAGGGCAAGAGGTTGGATCACACCACCAACTTCCCAACTTCGAGCAAATATTGACTAAATCTTAATAGAAAATTTAATATTGATTTTTGAATTGGTCCGACCCGGGGCTCGAACCCAGGACCTGACGTCTGTAGTCGAACATGCTAACCACTAGACCAATGAGACAGTTCCCTATATGTTCTTAATAAAACATATAAAAAACTCTCATAAAAAAAACATTCATACAATTTTTAATTTCTGAAATTCATTCGAGAATATTAAACATGAAAAAGTTCAATACATGATATTGTATTGCATTGAAAAAGGGAAATAATGAAACGAGCTGTTTGCCTACATTAATAACGGTTATTAGAGAAATGAGGGTACATAGCTTTTAATACAAAACCTCATATATATGTCAGAGAATAAGAGAGAAGGAGCATAAAGCATAGTGGATTATAATGTTCAATCACTGAATGTTTCCGATATCAATTTACACAAACTCATTAATAAGAATAGCTAGGAACGCGACAGTTTCAAAAGTCGACCGCACCGGCGGGCCGTCACTCGAGAACTGCCGAGAGACGCGTGCCTGATTGCCTCTTATCTACTCTGCGTTACGCCGATAGACAAATGGCGCCAGCGTTCCACAAACTATTGCATTCCAACATAGTATATAATGAATTCGGTTCCGCTGTCTTTTCGCTTAGATCTTTTAAACTATCAAACAGATTTTAATGCAATTTATCAACAATAAATAGAGTGATTCAAGAGGAAGGTTTATATGTATAATACACATATGTTATAGTACAGGTTACCGGAAAAATTCAATGATTAGTAACACGATGTCGTGCCGAACACATTTTTATGCGCTTATATCGCTAACACTGGCTAAACCTTACGTGATAAGTCAAAATAATGTTCTACAGAATTGTATCTATATATATAAAAGCAACTCTTTTTTTCTTTGTTATCGATAACCTTGATAAATACTGGACCGATCGGCATGAGACCATGACCCTTCGACGTGGAATTAAATGTAGAAGGTTTAAGGCTATTCATTTTTTGAATTCCATCAACCCTTAACCATTTTTTTTTTCAAATTTATGTGGACAGTCATTTGTTTCTGGTAAGAAAACTCGAGCGCTCAAAGACCGGTAAAATGTCTAACGTCACTTCAACGCTTATAAACGCGTTTCCACACCCTTCCCATGCATTCACCCATGCAGTCCCACACATCCACCCACGTACTCCCACGAATCCATCCACGAAACCACCCACGCATCCGCCCACGCATGCACCCACGCACTCCCACGCATCCATCCACGCACTCCCACGCATCCACCCTCGCACTGCCAGGAATCCACCCACGCATCCACCCACGCATGCACCCACGCACTCCCACGCATCCACCCACGCACTCCCACGCATCCACACCCGCATCCACCATTGTGAAATGAATTATTAGACCGTTGCCTTTAGCAAAAGTTTTGTTAATTCATTTCTAGGTTATGTAAATATGGCATTAATTTATGCTTCTATCTTTTGTTTAAAAATTATTCATGTTTCATAGATTATGTAAAGATGTCATTTACTTACGCTATCTTTTGTTTCAAAAAAAGATTCTATGTGCCATTTAATCGATTGTGTTTTGTTTAGTATTTGTAAAACTGAAAGCTGCCACATTCCAAATCTTTATGACAGAACGAAGTCTGTCGTGTCTGCTAGTATCTTATGAAGATCCATAGAAAGTCTGCGATAGTATATATTTATCTCTAAATTATAACCCACAATAACCATTTTTATCTTTAACATATAACAAAAAAATATTTGTCAATTACCAAGCTATTTATACAACACAGTATTATTACTTTACCAGTTGAATATATTACATACGTTGTAAATTTCATGTAGATCAAAACCGCTCTTAACAACATTTCATTGAAATGAATATCTTAGGAGATATCAAAGATTTAACAAGTGGTGGCGCAGCAACTGAAGGGCTGTTAGTTTCAGTTAGTCAGTCTTTTGTATTTCGTTATATTCGTTCGTTGTTTCATTTCGTTATATCTTTTGAAAGGAATGTGATATTTTAATAATTTAAAAAGTATTTTACAGGTATCGTAACGGTCTTTAATAAAATATAATTTAATAGTGTAAGGATTAAAACAGAGGTATGATAATTCTCGGCGCTTTTATTAACTTTTTAAATACAAAAAAGTAGTTATAGTGGCATAACTACAGTAGTTGGACATATGGTATTATTGACTTTTTTGTAGATTTTAATACGTTCTATAATNGCTGTTAGTTTCAGTTAGTCAGTGTTTTGTATTTCGTTATATTCGTTCGTCGTTTCATTTCGTTATATCTTTTGAATGGAATGTCCGATTTTAATAACTTAAAAAGTATTTTACAGGTATTGAAACGGTCTTTAATAAAATATAATTTAATAGCATAAGGATTGAAACAAAGGTATGATAATTCTCGGCGCTTTTATTAACATTTTAAATACAAAAAAGTAATTATAGTGGCATAACTACAGTAGTTGGACATATGGTATTATTGACTTTTTTGTAGATTTTAATACGTTCTATAATATTGTAGAACATTTTTTTATTCTATCATCAATAGTTTCCGCAGCGCACTCGATGACAGATTTTTAGTGACCAATTTTTTCACACCTTAGGTTACATTAGTGCATTTTTATTAGACATCCCTATTATTTTTAGAAAGTTATCTAGCTTATGTTACTAAGTGATAATGCAGCTTTCTAATGGTGAAAAAGTTTTTGAAATCGGTCCAGTAGTTTTTGTGTGAAAGCGGTACAAACATACATCCTTACATGCAAAGATGTAACAAGAAAAATAACTCATGTTTTCTATTAAACCCAATAAAACTTAGTAACCGTCAAAATAAAATGATTTAAGAGAGGCCAATCGCCCCTCTATTTTCTATTTTCTGCTACATGCATCAACACGCCTTAGTAACCGCCTGCGTGCATTTCAAATACGAGCAATCTTCTTTCAATAACGCAACAAGGAACATGTAACACATTCAATAATTATTAATATGTCGGAGAATAACAGAGAAAGGAGAAGCATAAAGCACAGGGGCGTAGGGTTCTCCGCCGACATCGTTATGAATTGGTTCCATTATTTAATTTCTTATTCTGTGGGCGTTCATGGGTAATGTTGGTGCAATCAAACACTTTATTAATTAACTCGGATTATAATGTTCAATCACTCAATGTTCCCGATATCAATTTACACAAACTCATTAACACTAATAGCTAGGAACGCGACAGTTTCAATAGTCGACCACTCCGGCCGACCGCCACTCGATAACTGCCGAGTGACTCCCGCCGGACTGCCACCATTGACTCTGTCCGCGCCGATAGATGGCGCTAGCGTTTCACAGAAATCTGCCTTCACTTGGTGCCCACGACTTGGTTTTTGATCTAAAACTCAAGATAATATAGCATATTTTACGAAAAAAAGCGATATATCTACTATGCTGGTTCACTGAGTAAAAATATTCTCGTTTCAACTTAATTGTAGCTTCATAATTCGGAATTTTCCTGCCAAAACACCCTATATTAGCCGAGGCTGACAAACGTACGATACTCAACGAGCAAGCGTCTATTATGGCCGTCTCGTTTTGTATTTGTTTCGCTTTTTTTCTTATCTATATCCATCCTTAATTACATCACATTCTAGTTCAATATTAATCTTAAATTTAAGCAAACTCCACATAATAATAAAAGAAAACTATCCTGTAGAATAACACTGACTAACTTCTGACGGCCTCGCTGGCGCAGTGGTGCGAGTATTCGCTTTGCTAGCGGAGGTCCCGAGTTCGATCCCCGGTAGGACGAATTTAGGAAATTGTATTTTCTAATTAACCTGAGTCTGGGCTGGTGGGAGGCTTCGGACGTGGCTAGTTACCACCCTACCAGCAAAAACGTACCACCAAACGAAGAGATTTGTGTTCCGGTACGATGCTGTGTAGAAACCGTAAGGGGTATATCGTCTCTTAAAAGATTAGCGAGTCCATCTTAGACTGTATCATCACTTACCATCAGGTGAGATCACAGTCAAGCGCTAATCGGTCAGCAATAAAAAAAACAGTAATTGCGAAATAAAAAATATGAGTTTGATCAAATCTTTCATATCCAAGTTAAAACTAAACGAAGGTTAAACCTTTACAAACGTAAATGAATGTTTTTTTAATATAAATTTCAATAATCACTTCTAAGTCCATTCTAATAATTTTCTAGACGATTCTGGGCCTGTCCCTATAATATCAAACTGAACCTCATCTATATTCATATGTTATCGAGTTTAACTGGCAAACTTACGATATTGAACGAGCGAGCGTCTATTATAGGTTTCTCATTCATTATTTGTTTCTGTCTTTTTCTACATCCATTCTTTACGATAACATCTCGTCGTCGTCGTCGCTTCAAGCGATGGACGTCCACTGCTGGACATAGGTCTCACGAAATGATGCCCACAAGGCCCGATCTTGTGCCGCCTGGCTCCAGCGGCTACCGGCGATCCTCCTTATATCGTCGGTCCACCTTGTGGGGGGTCTTCCTACACTGCGTCGTCCGGTGCGGGGTCGCCATTCCAGCACCTTCCGGCCCCAACGTCCATCGGTTCGTCGGACTATGTGCCCCGCCCATTGCCACTTCAGGTTCGCGATTCGTAGGGCTATGTCGGTGACTTTGGTTCTGCTACGGATCTCCTCATTTCTGATTTGATCGCGTAGAGAAACTCCGAGCATAGCCCTCTCCATCGCACGCTGAGTGACTCTGAACTTTCGAATAAGGCCCATAGTCAGCGACCACGTTTCCGATCCGTAGGTAAGCACTGGCAACACGCACTGTTCGAAGACTTTAATCTTCAGGCACTGAGAGATATTGGACGAAAAAGTCTTCCGGAACTTCCTGAACGCTGCCAACCGAGTTGGATTCGGCGGTTGATCTCTTTCTCGGAATTGGACCTACCTAGCTGGACTATGTGTCCCAGGTATGTATACTCGTCAACAATTTCGAGTGTAGAGTTCTCAACGATGACTGGGTGGAGCGGAACATGGTTATTGGACATAACTTTCGTCTTATCCATGTTCATTTTTAACATCTACTTGAATATAAATCTAATAAGAAGCTAATAAAATCTAAGTAAACTTTATATTTATATCGGAGTGGAATAGTCTGTGGAACACTGGCGCTATGTTTCTATCGGCGTGGGGCAGAGTCAATAAGTGACAATCCGGCGCACGTCTCCGTAGTTTTCGGGTGACCGCCCGCCGTTGCAGTCGAATTTTGAAACTGTCGCGTTCTTAGCTATTATTATAAATGAGTTTGTGTAAATTGTTATCGGGAACATTAAGTGATTGGACATTATAATCTGAGTTAATTAATAAAGTGTTTGATTGCACCAACGTTACCCATCAACGCCCACAGTATGGATGTGATCCACACTACCGATGATCTCGGCGGAGTACCCTATGCCCATGCTTTATGCTTCTCTTCTCCTTTCTCTCTTATTCTCCGACATATAAATGTACATACAGCACACAATGCGTTCGAAAGAAATTTTTGCAAAAAGGAAAAAAAATATGAGTAATGCTGAATATGAATGTTGCTTAAATGTCCATGAAAGACTACCAATCGTTATGATTTTTATGTTTGCTAATAGTTAAACTATACAATGTTATCTTTTGTTTATTAAATTAAGACTCTGGTGCAGCATCATGTTGCGCTAAACTTTGAGATTGTGAAAAAGAGTCCGACTTCCATTTATAGGCTCGTATCTGAAAAATTAAAACTTACCTCAAGGGTTTTCATTGTTATTCACATCACTTATATAATCAAAGACACCAATAATCACTAGTAAATATTCACAGTTAATAAAATACCACAAAAAAACTTAACGACATTCAACGCGACACACGTACCGTTAGTAACGGTTACTTTGTAACTTACCGAGAAGCGAAATAGTTAATACACATTATGACTTAAAGAGAAAGAGATGCTTATATTTCTGATAGCCTAAGTTGAGACTATGCACAATTTAAGGGTTAATGAATATCTCTAAGTCGGAAGGAAATTCCTTGTACCTATTATGCCAGACTCAACTTCAGCTGTATGTTGTCAAGCTTAAGCAGATGTTATTATGTTTTATTAGTTATATAACGATATATTTGATGGATATCAACCTCCACATCATATATTACGAGCTATAATATTGATAGATAGTGTCGAGAATGGATTGGATTACCCCACTGCGTCTATTTTCCACCACATGCATCAATCCGCTCCAGTTGCCTTCTCAGTGCATTCTAGTTAAATCCGATTCAATATCAAATTCCACTTCATTTAACGCACTATATTGTACCATTTTACCACACCTCGGTTCTAATCCATCGATCGTTGCATCTGGAATCTTATTAATATTTTTATAAAGGTTAAAAGCTTTTTTGATTCATATTCTGTACAGTCTTCATAAACTACGAAAACATTTCCCAGTTATCAATCAATCAATCAAAAATATCTCCATTCAAGTAGGCATATTGCAGCACTTTTGAATCGTCAAATTATATATTTTTTTTTCCACACTCTGATTCTAATATACGTCTGATGATGGTACTCAAAATCGGCTTAAAATCTAAAGTTACGAGGGTTCCATCGCGCCCTGATCCGAGAAGAACCCACAACAAACTCAGTCGTGTATTTTTTTTCTTTACCATCATCATTACAATTAAGTATGGATCAGAGTGCTGGGCCACCAAAGGGGAGAATGAAAGGAAATTGCATGCAGCGGAGATGCGAATGTTGAGATGGATGTGTGGAGTGACAAAATTGGATAAGATTAAGAATGAGTATATNATTTTCCATGTTACCTCTTACCAAATTAGTGCGCTTTCATCTTAAAGCGCAGCATCATTTTCCATATTAGCTCTTTCCAAATTAGCGCGCTTTCATCTTAAAGCGCAGTATCATTTTCCATATTATCTCTTACTAAATCAGCGCGGTTTTATCTTAAGGCGCAGCATCATTTTCCATGTTACCTCTTACCAAATTAGTGCGCTTTCATCTTAAAGCGCAGCATCATTTTCCATATTAGCTCTTTCCAAATTAGCGCGCTTTCATCTTAAAGCGCAGTATCATTTTCCATATTATCTCTTACTAAATCAGCGCGGTTTTATCTTAAGGCGCAGCATCATTTTCCATGTTACCTCTTACCAAATTAGTGCGCTTTCATCTTAAAGCGCAGCATCATTTTCCATATTAGCTCTTTCCAAATTAGCGCGCTTTCATCTTAAAGCGCAGTATCATTTTCCATATTATCTCTTACTAAATCAGCGCGGTTTTATCTTAAGGCGCAGCATCATTTTCCATGTTACCTCTTACCAAATTAGTGCGCTTTCATCTTAAAGCGCAGCATCATTTTCCATATTAGCTCTTTCCAAATTAGCGCGCTTTCATCTTAAAGCGCAGTATCATTTTCCATATTATCTCTTACTAAATCAGCGCGGTTTTATCTTAAGGCGCAGCATCATTTTCCATGTTACCTCTTACCAAATTAGTGCGCTTTCATCTTAAAGCGCAGCATCATTTTCCATATTAGCTCTTTCCAAATTAGCGCGCTTTCATCTTAAAGCGCAGTATCATTTTCCATATTATCTCTTACTAAATCAGCGCGGTTTTATCTTAAGGCGCAGCATCATTTTCCATGTTACCTCTTACCAAATTAGTGCGCTTTCATCTTAAAGCGCAGCATCATTTTCCATATTAGCTCTTTCCAAATTAGCGCGCTTTCATCTTAAAGCGCAGTATCATTTTCCATATTATCTCTTACTAAATCAGCGCGGTTTTATCTTAAGGCGCAGCATCATTTTCCATGTTACCTCTTACCAAATTAGTGCGCTTTCATCTTAAAGCGCAGCATCATTTTCCATATTAGCTCTTTCCAAATTAGCGCGCTTTCATCTTAAAGCGCAGTATCATTTTCCATATTATCTCTTACTAAATCAGCGCGGTTTTATCTTAAGGCGCAGCATCATTTTCCATGTTACCTCTTACCAAATTAGTGCGCTTTCATCTTAAAGCGCAGCATCATTTTCCATATTAGCTCTTTCCAAATTAGCGCGCTTTCATCTTAAAGCGCAGTATCATTTTCCATATTATCTCTTACTAAATCAGCGCGGTTTTATCTTAAGGCGCAGCATCATTTTCCATGTTACCTCTTACCAAATTAGTGCGCTTTCATCTTAAAGCGCAGCATCATTTTCCATATTAGCTCTTTCCAAATTAGCGCGCTTTCATCTTAAAGCGCAGTATCATTTTCCATATTATCTCTTACTAAATCAGCGCGGTTTTATCTTAAGGCGCAGCATCATTTTCCATGTTACCTCTTACCAAATTAGTGCGCTTTCATCTTAAAGCGCAGCATCATTTTCCATATTAGCTCTTTCCAAATTAGCGCGCTTTCATCTTAAAGCGCAGTATCATTTTCCATATTATCTCTTACTAAATCAGCGCGGTTTTATCTTAAGGCGCAGCATCATTTTCCATGTTACCTCTTACCAAATTAGTGCGCTTTCATCTTAAAGCGCAGCATCATTTTCCATATTAGCTCTTTCCAAATTAGCGCGCTTTCATCTTAAAGCGCAGTATCATTTTCCATATTATCTCTTACTAAATCAGCGCGGTTTTATCTTAAGGCGCAGCATCATTTTCCATGTTACCTCTTACCAAATTAGTGCGCTTTCATCTTAAAGCGCAGCATCATTTTCCATATTAGCTCTTTCCAAATTAGCGCGCTTTCATCTTAAAGCGCAGTATCATTTTCCATATTATCTCTTACTAAATCAGCGCGGTTTTATCTTAAGGCGCAGCATCATTTTCCATGTTACCTCTTACCAAATTAGTGCGCTTTCATCTTAAAGCGCAGCATCATTTTCCATATTAGCTCTTTCCAAATTAGCGCGCTTTCATCTTAAAGCGCAGTATCATTTTCCATATTATCTCTTACTAAATCAGCGCGGTTTTATCTTAAGGCGCAGCATCATTTTCCATGTTACCTCTTACCAAATTAGTGCGCTTTCATCTTAAAGCGCAGCATCATTTTCCATATTAGCTCTTTCCAAATTAGCGCGCTTTCATCTTAAAGCGCAGTATCATTTTCCATATTATCTCTTACTAAATCAGCGCGGTTTTATCTTAAGGCGCAGCATCATTTTCCATGTTACCTCTTACCAAATTAGTGCGCTTTCATCTTAAAGCGCAGCATCATTTTCCATATTAGCTCTTTCCAAATTAGCGCGCTTTCATCTTAAAGCGCAGTATCATTTTCCATATTATCTCTTACTAAATCAGCGCGGTTTTATCTTAAGGCGCAGCATCATTTTCCATGTTACCTCTTACCAAATTAGTGCGCTTTCATCTTAAAGCGCAGCATCATTTTCCATATTAGCTCTTTCCAAATTAGCGCGCTTTCATCTTAAAGCGCAGTATCATTTTCCATATTATCTCTTACTAAATCAGCGCGGTTTTATCTTAAGGCGCAGCATCATTTTCCATGTTACCTCTTACCAAATTAGTGCGCTTTCATCTTAAAGCGCAGCATCATTTTCCATATTAGCTCTTTCCAAATTAGCGCGCTTTCATCTTAAAGCGCAGTATCATTTTCCATATTATCTCTTACTAAATCAGCGCGGTTTTATCTTAAGGCGCAGCATCATTTTCCATGTTACCTCTTACCAAATTAGTGCGCTTTCATCTTAAAGCGCAGCATCATTTTCCATATTAGCTCTTTCCAAATTAGCGCGCTATCATCTTAAAGTGCAGTATCATTTTCCATATTACCTCTTACTAAATCAGCGCGGTTTAATCTTAAAGCGCAGCATCACTTTCCATATCACCTTTCACCAGATTTTGAAGCTTTCATCTTAAAGCGCAGCATATATTTGATATTACCTCTTACTAAATTAACGCGTTTTCATTTTAAAGCGCAGTATCACTTTTCATATTACGTCTTACCAAATTAGCGCGGGTTTATCTTAAAGCGCAGCATTATTTTCCATATTACCTCTTACCAAATTAGCTACGCTTCCATCTTAAACCATAGCATCATTTTTCATATTGAATCTTACCAAATTAGCGCGGTTTTATCCTAAAGCGTAGCTGTACTTTACACATTACCTCTTACTAAGTTAGCGCACTTCCATCTTAGTCTGTATCATAATTTGTCATCAGATGAGATCACAGTCAAGAAATAATCAGTCAGCATGGCAACAATGAAAATTGGATGATGTATAATTGCAACTCTTAATATATTAGTTCGATTTTCGTCTTTACTATAAAGTTATATGGTAATTTTTTAATGCTATCCCGGTTTGACGTCAATCAATTCCCGTTATCAAGTCTGTCGAGTCCCACACAATAGGTGGCAGGTCTGAGCTGTTAATTGAAAGCAAACAAAAGTTGGGGAAAAATTGCCACGACCAAGACAGCTTTTCATTTATCGAAGATTATATCTAACGCAGTTGAATGCCAATTAAAATTTACCACTCACTAACCGTAATATTCATTATATATTAGAATACAACTAATATTTTTGAAAAATTATCTCATTAGGGTTCATTTTAGTAGGCCTTTATTATATTTTATCCGTCTATATCGAAGGATACACACTAATAGATATCCAGGGCCGGATTTAGAAGTCTGACAGCCCCGGAATATAATAGGCTATTGTGAAACTAAGTGACAGATGTTTAACATGAAATGAAATTAATTGTGTTCGCTTTTTCGCTAAAAGTTATTGATTATCTCGTTGCAATCGAGTTTTGATAGATACACACACAGACAAACAAAGATCTCTTATAGATAATTAATTGTAATCACGAACATGTACTTAAAGATTTGTAGAGGAGGATTCTCACCTCGCTATGTCTGAATTTATATAATTTCTTACAATGCATATTACCATCTTTTGAATAAGTCTTTAAGCACCCTGATGAAAGAATTGGGAGCGTGAGACTCGCAAATAAAAGGAATCCTACTAAAACCCAGCGGATCCCTCCTTATCCATGAGTGAGATCACTAAAGGCTCCCTACCGGCATTCCACTCTAGTAACACGGATGGCACCGATTATGAGGACCTACGAGTGAAGTGTATACTTGCGACTTCTGCCCCTCCAGCTTCATTCGACGGTAAGGGAGGGCTTTAGCCGCTTGCTCCCAAGCCCTCAGCGAGATAAGGGTCTCGCAAAAGAAGACAACCGCCCTCCAACTTCACTAACAAATATTACCCCAATTACGTTCTCCAGTGAAAGATCTCCTCTAACCAGCGACAACAAGATATGCCGCTGAATGCCCAAGCTGGACACTCCGCCAGATTATGGTGCACTGTATTTACAGGAGCGCCAGACTCTTGACAGGCGGGCGTTTCATCACGGCCATCGACCTGGTGCAAGTACTTGCCGAAGCAACCATGGCCGCTCAGCAACCCGCACCAGACGGTAGGAAAGAGATCCGTGCCCCCTGATGACCCAATTGTCCAGGTGTCGTCGGATTAATCGCTATTGTGGGGCTCCTATCTTGTAAAGGAAGAGGGATCTTCCCTAAATCTGGCCCTGTAACGGGAACTTTTATATAAATTGACATTCTGACAAGTGTGTTAAATTCCACTGGTATGCAAAAAAAAAGATTTATATTCTCTTCTTGTTTTCATCCATGAATTCTTCATATTTTGTGCTCTAAACACGGAATCTGACATACAATTAGTACCACACGTAGATTTCCAATATAATATTAATTTAATTAACAAACAATATTACTAAAACATCAATTATTATAACTAAATTAATAAATATTACAGTCTAAGTTTTACATTGAAAAATCTTAAATTATAGTCACAAAATGAACTAATTATATCGGTCAGCTATCTCATTATATAGTGAGAAAATTTGTCATTTTGTAAAACCAGCGAGCATTGCTGCTGACCATTTCCCATTGCAGCGTTTTTCAATCTGCATTATATCCTGATGAAACCTTTCAGCATGCTCATCTGATATGGCTCCAAGATTTTCAGGAAAAAAATCTAAATGAGAGTCCAAAAAATGTTGAGTGACATATTGCATCCTAAAGCTTTATAAGCAGATAGAAGCTCTCGAATGATTTGTCGGTAGTTCTCACTTTTTGTATTCCCAAGAAAATTATGACTTCCACGAAAGCCACCCAAGCTCTTATTTCTGCTTTGCTCAACTTCGAATCAAAAGCTTCATCTTTCATTAGCTCATTTCATTAGATGGAAACAATCGGCTAACGGGGATAAATTCAGAATATTTGAATCGTCATATTTAAGTCTTAAAGGAGGATTTCATTGCAAACCAGTGTTATCTACCTGTCACAAGTTTGTGTTTCACAACCAGAGACCAAAGATCTTATAAACATTCAAAAGATAAAATGAACAGTTGATATCCTAATTTTTTTTTACAGTTTCGAAGCCCTGGGATTATTGCCCCAGATGCCTTCCTCTTTAATCCGGCCCTGTAGGTAGAAAGTTACAAGCTATTTTTACAGAGTGTTCCTGAGAAACAAATCTCAGTTATCTATGTATATAAAAGCAACTCTTTTTTTCTTTGTTATCGATAAACTTGAAAACTACTGGACCGATCGGCATGAGACCATGACCATTCGACACGGAATTAATTGTAGAAGGCTTTAGGCTATTCATTTTTTGAATTCCATCAATCCTTTACCATTTTTTTTTCAAATTTATGTGGACAGTCATTTGTTTCTGGTACGAAAACTCGAACGCACAAAGACCAGTAAAATGTCACTTAATGCTTATAAACGCGTTTCCACACACCCTCCCACGCATTCACCCACGCACTCCCACACATCCACCCACGTACTCCCACGCATCCACCCACGCACTCCCATGCACTCCCACGCATCCACAAGGTTGTGACATGAATTATTAGACTGTTGCCTATAGCAACGGTTTTGTTAATTCATTTCTAGGTTATGTAAAGATATCATTTATTTACGCTATCTTTTGTTTTAAAACGAAAAAGGTTCTGTGTGTCATTTAATCGATTGTGTTTTGTTTAATATTTGTAAAACTGAAAGCTGCCACAATCCAAAGCTTTTTGACAGAACGAAGTCTGTCTGGTCTGCTAGTGTTTATATATAAGCCATAGCAAAGTGTTGTCAAGTTCACCTAATATTTCATATGAAAAATATTATCCAAATAACATTTTTGCCCTAAATATAATGTAGTAAATTATATATCCGACCTTTTCCCTATTTCGTAACGGATGCAGTAGCTATCAATGAAATTCATTGCTACATTTTTTCGTATAAAAATATTCTGCCATAAATATTAAGTTGGCTTATTATAATACCTCGAAGATTTGTTAAAATGATTTTCAAAACTATATCGTACAGGGACTCTTTAATAAAATCTTTTTCAACACGCCTAAACTATACTTTACATGTAAGTAATAAGGTAGCAGCCCATTAACGTCCCACTGCTGGGCACAGGCCTCCTCACTCCGAAGAGAGAGGGTTTTTAGAGCATAGACCCACCACGCTGCTCCACTGCGGATTGGCAGGCATAGTACACAAGTGCACTCTCTATTCCTTCACTCTCATAGTCCGATGTGACGGGAATCCGACACGACCGGAGAGAGATCAGGCGCAGGACCGACGGCTTAACGTGCTCTCCGAGGCACGGGGGTGGATCACACCGCCAACTTCCCAACTTCGGGCAAATATTGAGAAAATCTTAATAGAAAACTCAATATTGATTTTTGAATTGGCCCGACCCGGGAATCGAACCCAGGACCTCACGTCTGTAGTCGAACACGCTAACCACTAGACCAATGAGGCATACTTTATATGGGTAGCGTTAAAATAATATTAAAATTTCCACACTTTTTAATGTTATCATCGATTATTAAAGTATAACTAGCTTATTGACGCAACTCTGTCTACACCTCCTAAAAGAGACAGGGGGACCAACTTTGGTTGACATAAAAAAGATTATAGTGAGCCAACCTTAAAAGATAGACATATGCTGTTTCAGACATTATACAATAGAACACAAAAGGTATGTGTTAATGGAAAGCTTTCAGAAGCGTCTGTAACGAAACTAGGTGTCCCACAGGGTTCCATATTAGGACCATTTCTGTTCCTCATTTACATTAATGACCTTCTTTATTTTATCAAGGACGGTCATCAGATAGTTTTGTTTACTGATGACACTTCTTTAATATTCAAAGTTAAATGACAACAAACAGACTTTGAAGACGTAAACAACTCACTCAATAAAGTAGTACAATGGTTTGAAGCAAACAATTTATTACTTAACAGGGAAAAAACAAAATGTATTAAATTCACACTGCCAAATGTAAAACAAGTGAAACCATTGTTAAACTTTATAATGAGGAACTTGATCTGGTTAATAGTACCGTTTTCTTAGGTATTACATTAGATAGTAAATTACACTGGGAGCCCCAAATTAATAAAATTGCTGTTAATTCTTGTAGGTTGCATAAAATTGACAAGTCATTCAAGGGTAACTGTATACGTTTCTATAACAAACTCCCAGAAGAAGTTACAAAGATGTCTTTGGATTTAAATCTTTCATTAAAAGAAAGCTAATAGAGAAATCATTTTATAATTTAAAGGAATATTTAGAAGACAAAAACCGTGGGACTGAATGAATTGCTCTATATTTACCTTGATATAGAATAAATTAAAAATATATATTGTAATGAGGGTGACATAAAAAACGTACCCCAACAGAGTTTGTTATGGGCTCTTCTCAGATCAGTAACTTTAGATTGTAAGTCGTTCTTTAATGTTTTCAACAGTCATTCATTTAAATAATATATAGAAAAAACTATATTTGACGATTCAAAAGTGCTGTAAAAGGCCTACTTGAATATTTTGACTTTGACTTTAAATCGGTTCAGTAGTTTTGTAGATAAACGCGTTCAAGCAAAAAAACCTTTTGAGCTTTATAGTATAGATGGTCTTACAGACATTTATCTTTAATGTTACAAATAAGTTTTACAATTAAGCTTAAAATAAGATCCACCTTTATAAAATAATACCTAATTACAGCTTTAAGACACTATTTGTTGGTAGGACAGCGGTAATCTGTCCCAGCGACGTCCATTTGTTACTAGAATTGCTTCTACCAATATCACAAATGCTCAAGGTAATTATAGCTTTTTGCTGGTCACCCTGTAGATTTTATTTAAGTATTTTTTATTATAATTAACATTAAATGTCAAAACATTTAAGATCAAAACGCTTACAGCACTTGAAAATTGTCAAAATCATATTATTTGTAATATACGATTGATGTATTGATGAGTGTATAGTTATGTTTTGAGATGTAACCACAGCAGACTCAAACGGTCAGTGTCAAAAGAGGACAAAATAATTTGAAATTTATCACAACAAATCTGTTAGAAATGAGTAAAAACAAAGTGGAGTTGTTGTTTTAACTACATACATACATAGCATCACGCCTCATTCCCTTCGGGGTAGGCAGAGACAACGTCCTTCCACTTGCCACGATCCTTACATATCGTTTTCATTAAACCTTTCATCCAAGTTGGTCGGTTCAGCAATATCATGTGAAAGAGCCGCTATTGACGATACATTGACAATAGTTCCACCTTTCCCACCATGATCCACACGCATCCATTCCAAGGCTTTCAAAGATGAACTTACTGTTGCTGTCTGAAATATTTATACACATAAACGATATAGATGAGAAGAGGTTGAGATATGCTGACACAGATATCTAAAGATCTACTAGAAGATCTCAATATACATACATACATACATAGCATCACGCCTCATTCCCATAGGGGTAGGCAGAGACAACATCCTTCCACTTGCCACGATCCTTGCATATCTCCTTCGCTTCTTTCAATCTCATTAAACCTTTCATACAAGTTCGTCGGTTTAGAGTACTCTTGACCTGGCCGTTATTTAAAATGTCCTGGATTTGGTCCAGGAACGTTCGCCTCGGTCTTCCCCTTCCAACTTTCGCATTCACTCTTGACTCATAAATCCTTTTTGTCAGTCTCCTTTCATTCATTCTCTCTACATGCCCAAACCATCTAAGCATACCTTTTTCAATTTTAGTCACTACGTCTTCTTTTATACCACAACGTTCTCTTATCACACTATTTCTTACTCTGTCACTCAGTTTTAATCCAATCATACTTCTCAACGCTCTCATCTCTACCGCATTTATTTTACTTTTGTCATTCTTCTGCCATACCCAACTTTCACTACCATAAGTACCCTTTGAGACACCATCTGGCTATTCATAAAGGCGTGCAGAACACCATTTACCATATTCCCTGCATTCACTCTCCTTTCAATATCACTTTCACATGTTCCATCTTTTGTAAATTTAGATCCCAAGTATACATATTCTTTCACCTCTTCTGTGATTGGTGGAGATATTTTTCGAGGAGGGAGTTTTACAAGAGGGAATAATAAATGGTAATACATCTGAAGAGAGATCATTGTATTTATTGCACAAAAAGACTAAAGAACGAGATATTATTTACCTAACCAAATTGATTAACCACTTTTACATCAGCAATTAGAATATTGTACAATTTCTTCACGATTCCTTGTAAAAATACTTGATAAATTGAATAAAATACATAGCAATTAGTCCGAAGGTACTTTGAATTTCTTTTTACCTTCTCTTCTTTTTATAATCTAAAGCACAGTATACAAAGCTTGCAGTGTTTTTTTCTTTCGTCAATCTTAGTCGCTGGTTCCTTTATTTTCGAACCATCGAGAGTATTTTCTGAGGATAAAAAGGTTTCCTTTTCGAGAACTTACAAAAGTCATGTCTCATTAGTCATGCAAAAAACACGTAGAACGTGTGTTGCAACGTCATTGAAGGACGCCATAATGTCTTTTTGAACGAATTTCAGTGTAGCCAACGTAACAGACAAATTAGTCATTCCTTTTTATTGCGCATTTAAGTTACTTATAAAAATTTCTATGTGTAAATGATAATACAGTCTAAAAAGCTAACAAGCGTACATGTAAAGGATGATGAAGCGTAAAAAATGGTATACTATACCCTTATAACGTGTTTTTGAGCGAAGTTCAATGTCCCTATTTATTGCGCAATTAAGTTACCTGTGAAAACTTTTGAGGGTTAATGATCATACAGTCTAAACAGCAAATCTTGAAAAAATCGACTCCCAGGCACCGGAAGAGAGGGTGTGACAGAAGGCGTAGTTTTGATCTCCATTACTTGAACCTTTGATCACCGGAGTGCCAGAGATGAATGCGTCAGCAAACATTTGGCCTCCAGGGTACGGATAAAGTATGCCTCATTGGTCTAGTGGTTAGCATGTTCGACTACAGACATGAGGTCCTGGGTCGGGCCAAATTCGAAATCGATATTGGGTTTTCTATTAAGATTTTCTCAATATTTATCAGTTGGGAAGTTGGCGGTGTGATCCATCTCCGTGCCTCGGAGAGCACATTAAGTCTTCGGTCCTGCTCCTGCTCTCTCTGGTCGTGTCGGATTGTCATCATATCGGATTGTGATAGTATATATAAAATAATTTATGATATATTTCAAATAGAATGACATTTTAAATAAAGGATACGGTTCGTCATTTGACTAAATCGTATTCTTAGAAAGAATGACCTTCACGAAAAGAATGGCTTTCACATTATCGTTCCAATTGGTGAATTTGTAAATGATGCCAATTTAAGATAAATTATATTAATTGTAATTATTAAATACTAACGGGGAATGGTAGTTTCTTAATAAATAAGATTATTAAGAAATATATTTGCCGCCAAACGCTGCCATTATGCTAATGGCATCATTAACGACAATTGTATAAATAGTCCTAAAAGTCGAGAGGTCACTTTTGGTATCGACGTTAACCACGAGTTGTTGTGTGTCAGTAAAATGGGCTGCTCTGCGATATAAAGCTAAGTGTATTTCTTTAAATTAAAACTGTTGACTTTTAATATGTCATAATGATAATTGTGTGCTATTTGTTTTACATTTAATGGATGTCGATGTGTTTTATTGGAATTTATATTAAATATAACATGAATAAAAAAAGAGTAAAAGACTATGGAGTTTCTTGCCGGATTCTTCTCCATCTAGTCTGTAGGTTGTGAACCGGTGGTAGAATCATGAAGAGTTTACTGGAAGTAAAGAATATTTTATTTATTAATAATTTTTAACACAATAGTTAAAATTAATAATTATTAGTACCCTTTATCGTGTCATTTTTGATACCTGCGCCTCCGTTGTGGAGCATGTGCGTGAGGATGTGTGAGGATGCCTGTGCCCAGCAGTGGGACGCTAATAGGCTGCTACTTACCTTATACAGATAAAGAGGGTTCCGCTGTGTTTTAGTGGGTCTGGTGTAACCAGCCAGTCTCACACTGCTGGATTGAGATGCCATCCGACGTGCGCAGAAGGTTTTCCAGCGAAAAAAAGCCTAAACAACTAATAAGTGTTTATATAGCATCGTATTGAACGAACTTCAGTGTAGCCAAATTCCGACACAGATAAGTTATCCTTTTTTTATTACGCGTAAGTTACCTATGGAAACTTCTGATGGAAAATGAAAATACATTAGAAACAGCTAACTAGAGTATATACAACATCGTATTGAAGGACTTTGAAGCGTATAAAATGGGAAGCTGTACCGTTATAATGTCTTTTAGTTAGTAGACAGGTCTTTTAAAACTTTCAAATCTGGACAACGTTTACAAAACATGCCACTGTGTGACGACGTCGTTTAATTTGGTATCGATTCTATGAAATCGCACACAAAAGGTAGTGGATCCGAGTTGTTAATTAAAAGCAAACAAGAGGCCACAAAAATCGTTTTTCTCAAGACCCGATTTTAATTTATCCAAGCTTAAATCTTACACGATCGTATTTCAAATGAAAATCGCTCTTAGCTCTGGTAAAGCCTCCCAAAATAATATAATATAAAATAAAGTTGCTTCCAATGTCTTTTTGCATAAAGCTTTTGAACTATACAACAGATTTAATTAACAGTTTTCAGCAAAAGATAGATCGATTAAACAGGAAGAATTAAATGTATAATAAAACATTTATTATATTATAGAAAAGTTAAAAAATTCAAAGATTTGTAATGTGTTGTAGTAACAATCATTTTTGTGCGCTTTAATCGCAAACCCTGGCTAAACCTTACCAGATAGATCAAATTAATGTACTACAGAACTATATATCATATAAAGGTCTTTAAAAATTCTGCATTAGTATATATTTATGTCTAATCAATAACCCATAGTAACCAATTTTATCTTTCATATATTACAAAAAAAATATGTAATTTGCCAAACCATTTTATACAATTCAGTGTTATTCTTTTTCAAATTAAATGCATAATATATGTTGTATATTTCATGTAGATTAAAACTGCCTTTTACATCATCTAATTTATATGATTATCTTACAAGATATCAGAGATTTCGAAAAGCGGAGACACAGTGGCCGTACATGTCGCCTTAAGCTTCAAGGTAATTTGAACTATTTGTGTAAGTCCTGGGAAAGTTTAAAAGGTTAGATAATATGAAAAAAAAAGCTTGGAATGTAGTAAAAACAACAATTTCATTTTCTCTTAGAAGCTATTCTTATCAGTCAAACATTTGACGTTCGTTTCTTCGTTTAGAAATCAATTAAGTTTAAAAGTCGTTCAGAAATCTAATTGAATTTAAAGTGAAGTTTTTTTTATTTGTTTCGAATGTCAAACGTTTGATTTTCGTAACAACTTTAAAATATGAAATCAAAAATAAAAGGAATACAATAGTTTTTGACATTTGACATTGACAACCAACAATTTCTGAACGCAAATAGAATATTTTGTGGAATTTCTATCTATGCGTATTACGAATACTTTTTGTTTGTTGTCCAACTTCAAAATATCTTTATTCAAGTAGGTTTTTACAGCAAATATCGTTTTTGAATCGTCAAATATAGTTTTTTTTCATATATATTTCAATGTACACCTGATGATGATATTAAAGGAAACCTTACTTTTAATAAAACAATTATATTTATGTAGTGGCATCTGGTCAATGAGAACTCAGCTCTCGAAATTGTTGACGAATATCCATACCTGGGACATATAGTCCAGCTAGGTAGATCCAATTTCGAGAAGGAGGTCAACCGCCGAATCCAACTCGAATGGGCTGCGTTCGAGAAGTTACGCCAGATATATTCCTCAGTGCCTGAAGACCAAAGTCTTCGAACAGTGCGTGTTGCCAGTGATGACCTTACAGAAACTCAGAGTCACTCAGTGTGCGATGGAGAGGGCTATGCTCGGAGTTTCTCTACGTGATCGATTAAGAAATGAAGAGATCCGTAGTAGAACCAGAGTCACCGACATAGTCCTGCGAATCGCGAACCTGAAGTGGCAATGGGCGGGGCACATAGTCCGAAGGACCGATGGACGTTGGGTGCCGAAGGTGCTGGAGTGGCAACCCCGCACCGGACGGCGCAGTGTATGGAGACTCCCCACAAGGTTGACCGACGACATAAAGAGGGTCGCCGATAGCCGCTGGAGCCAGGCGGCGCAAGATCGGGCCTTGTGGACATCATTACGTGAGACCTGTGTCCAGCAGTGGACGTCCATCGGTTGAAGCGACGACGACGACGAGCGACGTTCTGGTCAATACTGGTCATTAAAAGAGATAGTGAAAAATTCACAGATTGCACAGAAAATAAAAACAATTTCATTTCAATTCATGTATGGTTGCCAGACATGGTCTCTGAGAAGACAAGGCTTTAAAAACTGGAAACTTGTCAACATAATATAGAGAGAAGCATGTTAAACATCAAAAAAACAGACAAATTGACTCTCAAACACTTTAGAATGAAGACGAAAACCACAGAAGTCAGTTATTTTATACGTAAGTAAGTTGCAGCCCATTAACGTCCCACTCCTGGGCAGAGACCTCCTCACTCATACGAGAGAGGTTTTTTAGAGCATAGACCCACCACGCTGCTCCACTGCGGATTGGCAAGCATAGTACACAAGTGTACTCTCTATTCCTTCACTCTCGTAGTCCGACGTGACGGCAATCCGATACGACCGGAGAGAGATCAAGCGCAGGACCGACGGCTTAAAGTGCTCTCCGAGGCACGGGGGTGGATCACACCGCCAACTTCCCAACTTCGGGCAAATATTGAGAAAATCTTAATAGAAAACTCAATATCTATTTCGAATTGGCCCCACCCGGGACTCGAACCCAGGACCTCATGTCTGTAGTCGAACATGCTAACCACTAGACCAATGAGGCAGTTCGTACAGAAGTGGAAATGGGCAGGGGGTGTAGCTAGATATAGCGATGACGATTGGGCTAGTGACGTCACAGAATGGTAACCAAGGGAAGGTAAGAGGAGGAGAGGAAGACCCTTCTATAGATGGGAAGACGAAATGAAGCAGACAGCAGGAGTTATATGGAAGAGGAAAGCCGGTGACCGAAAAATTTGGTCTATTTTGGGGGAGGCCTGTGTGAAAACGCAAGACTGGTGTCATTTATAAAACATATTTTGTAATCTAGATTTAAGTTTTTTAATAAAGGCTATTATTATATTATTATAGTGATCCTTGTAACTTCTGAGCGTTTATTATAGAAACGAATACAGTTACCCTTTCAATAAATGCTACTAGGATTGTAGTAGTGCATTCACTTAAAACCGACTTCAAAAAGAAGGAGGTTATCAATTCGTCTGTATTTTTTTTATGTTTGTTACCTCATATCTCCCGACTGGGTAGACATTTTTATAAATGAAAGGTGATAAAAAAATGGGACCCTATGACGAGCTGATGCTCGTCATAGGGTCCTATTTTTTTAAAACCAGTTCTGATGATGGCATCCATGAGAAAACTGGATAAGTCTTAAATTTGCGTAAGCAGGTGCGCGACAAATGGACGAATAACTCAAGATCACGCCAATCGATTTCGATGGTTCTTTTTTATTAGAAAGTATATACTTCAAGGATTGTTTTGAGATAGTTTGGTAAGGTTCTGATGATGGAATCCATGACAAAGTGACGGAACTCTTCAATTCTTAGGAGCAAATCAACGATACTCGACAGAATCTTTTATAAGCTATCCAGATATATGAGTTGCCTACCGTAACTTCGGTATGGTCAAGTGCTAGTCGTAATTAAATATGAACATTAATGGAACTCCTCAACGGCTTACAGTAAGAGTGTGATTTTTGGCAAAATCTATAACTGTCTGTAATCAAATGGCAAAGGCCTTACGTTTGTTGCTGCATTGCAATATTTGAAAGGTGAATTATGTGGGAAGCGGTGGTATAAGGTTTTCGGGTTCGATCCCAAGTGTGGCGATATTAATGCAAATTTAACTTTGTAAAATTGTTTCATTTAAACGGTGTTATCTCTTGAGAAACGCGTTTTAGGTGAACATATATTGAGACAAATTTGTTAGTTTATATAAATTTTAACAAAAAAAGAAGCATATTAATCTATTTGTAAGTTTGTTTTGATGGCGGTTCTTTTTTTGTTAAAATTTATATTTATTTTCGTAAAAGATTTCATTTTTATGAACTTACAAAAAGTTTTATTTATTTTTAACTAAAGTTGAAAGATTTTTCATTTATTATTCAGCTTTTTTATATGTTGATTCTCAAAGTACACTAGCTCAGCTAGTAACTTATAATTTTATCTTTCAAATAGTGTTGAGTATAATAAATCAATAATTAGGTACAGGAAACGCCCTTCTACTTCTAAATGTCTATTCAAAAGTGCCTGGAGTCGATGCGCTCTTGAAATAATTGCCTCTCGATAACAGAATGTCTGAGGTTTTCTCATATATTTCATACAGAGTTATTACTTTATATATTCTATAAACTGTTGTACTTTTTAATACATATTATTAGGGTCTAAAGCACTTGAACCCTGGCTCGTTGAAAGTATTGATAAAATCGTATACATCTACTTTTATAACTGCTTTTATTAAACTACTAAGCTGAACTTCGCCTACGTACATTTAAATGTAAAGAAATGGATTCCAATTAACATAAAAACCTATCCTATTTTTGGGAAATTACAACTGAATACAAACAAAGTGTAAAAAATACTTGTTATTGTCTCTATTTTCAACTAATCTTTATATATATACTCGTATAAATAGAAGATTAAATTAAGAATATCTGTTCTGTGATTTCGGGGATTCATCCAGTTTTTCTTCGATAGTCTTAGATGGTGTTTCCCTTCGAGTCTGCTCCGATTTCCGTTACCTCGGCTCTATCTTCCAAAACGACGGCGGCATTGACCGAGATGTTACTAGCAGGATAAATGCAGGTTGGATGAAGTGGAGGCAGGTCTCGGGAACAATTTGCGATGCCAGAATGCCCCTTAAACTAAAGGGTAAGATTTATAAGACGATCGTAAGACCTGTCATCCTGTATGGATCAGAGTGCTGGGCCACCAAAGGGCAGATGAAAGGAGATTGCATGCAGTGGAGATGCGAATGTTGAGATGGATTTGTGGAGTGACAAAATTAGAAAAGATTAGGCTAGAGTATATTATAGGAAATGTGAAAGTAGCACCAGTGACCGAGAAGTTAAGGAGTGGAAGGTTAGCCTGGTATGGACATGTAATGAGAAGGGAGGATAGCCATGTATGTAAGAGGGTTCTAAATATGATGGTAAGCGGCAGGGCCGGGAGAGGGCGACCAAAAAAAGTGTGGATGAATTGTGTGAAAGAGGATATGTGTATTAAGGGTGTGAATGTAGAAATGACAGCGGATAGAGTGAAGTGGCGAAAGGAAACATGCTGTGCCGACCCCACCTAGTGGAATAATGGCAAGAAAAACAACATAAATAGAAGATTAACGATAAGACCGAATCCTCGTACGTTTCCTTTACGAAAACTGACAATAGTATACGCTTGTCAGTTTTTGCATCGTAAATCAATTATGCTCTAAAATTTCTCCTTTGAGTTAAAAGTAAAACGACAGAAGGCAGTTACTTACCTTAACTTTTCCACTAAATACAATGCTGTGTAAAAGACATTAAAGAATTGATTACAAACTATCTACAGGTTAATCTGTACGCTTTATCTTAGACTGTACCATCTCTTCATCAAGTTAACATCTCACCTTTACATAATAAAGAAAATTGCAATATTGTTTTGTGAAAAAGAAAAATATTTCTACTACATCATCATTTGGTGAGATAAAAAGGGTGACAGCGGCCGGATCTCCACCGGGTAGACAAATTGGACCGTTTCTACAAACATAAAACAATAACGTGTTCGTTGTAAATTGAAGTAACCCTATGTAGATCTTGCTGGTGCAAAGATACGAAAACAAGCTTTAATGACAGAGGGCCTGGGTTCCAATACTTGGCAGGACAAAATTAGGTACTTGCATTAACTATTTTGTCTTAGTCTGGACTGGATCTACTGAAAATAAATCTGGCCAAAACTCAGAATATGTAAAAAAATGTGAATAGCCGCCTACTTACGTCCCAAAGAAAGCGGTTGCCTTGTTTTGTTAGACTGTCATCACACAAAGAAGGCTAATGAGAGGCAAAGGTAGGATCCAGCCGATGCCCTTCCTCTCCGTCGAAGAAAGCTGAAGAGAGAAGTATGCGCTCCACCATCACCCTGTATCAGTAAGCCGTAGATTCTCATAGTTGGCATCATCCGGGTTACTAGAGTGGAATGAGGAGGGATCTATACATACATACATAGAATCACGCCTCATTCCCTTCAGGGTAGGCAGAGACAACGTCCTTCCACTTGCCACGATCCCTGCCTATCTCCTTCCTTTCTTTCATTCTCATTAAACCTTTCATACAAGTTCGTCGGTTTAGAGTACTCTTGACCTGGCCGTTATTTAAAATGTCCTGGATTTCGTCCAGGAAAGTTCGCCTTCACTCTTGACTCATAAATCCTTTTTGTCAGTTTCCTTTCATTCATTCTCTCTATATGCCCAAACCATCTAAGCACACCTTTCTCAATTTTAGTCACTACGTCTTCTTTTATGTGGTATAAAAGATGACATAGTGACTTAGTAGAAGACGTAGAGATGAATCTATGATGAATGGCAATATTTTGATAGACGGGGAACAAGTGAAAGAGATGAAAGAATTTGTATACTTGGGATCTAAATTTACAAAAGATGGAACTTGTTAAAGTAATATTGAAAAGAGAGTAAATGCAGGGAATATGGTAAATGGTGCTCTGCACGCCTTTATGATTAGCCAGATGGTGTCTCAAAGGGCGAGTCTGGCTGTGCATGCAGGAGTGCTGATGCCAACACTTATGTATGGTAGTTGAAGTTACAAAAGAAGCTCAAAAGTAAAGTAAATGCGGTAGAGATGAGAACCGTTGAGAAGTATGAGTGGATTAAATCTGAGTGACAAAGTGAGAAATAGTGGTGATAAGAGAACGTTGTGGTATCAAAGAAGATGTAGTGACTAAAATTCTGAGTCAAGAGTAAATTGGAAAGTTGGAAAGGGAAGACCAAGGCCAGGACCAGTTCAAGAGTACTCTAAACCGACGGACTTGTATGAAAGGTTTAATGAGAATGAAAGAAGCGAAGGAGATATGCAAGGATCGTGGCAAGTGGAAGGATGTTGTCTCTGCCTACCCCTATGGGAATGAGGCGTGATGTTATGTATTTAGTTATGCATGAAAGCTCAAAACATTACACTCCTTTTTTCACAATGGTGTGATAAAAACGAAGTATGTAGAATCAACAGCTTATTGTTTTACATGTGCAAAAAGGCCCCAATTTGTCTATCCGGTTGAAATCCGGGCCCTTTCACGCTTTTTTATCTTGTCAAATGATGATTTAGTACCAGGCGAGTTATCCTTTGATAAATAAGGCTATGTAGATTCGAAATATTGTTAGTATCAACAAATAGGTTGCAAGCATAAATCAAGATTCTTGTCTGCGAAACTTAAACTAATCTGCCGAAGTTACATGCTTCATCCAGAATAGTAATATGGAGGATCCCAATATCCAATATTATGTCACGTAGCAGATATCGCTTGTTTGAACGCTGTTAATAAATATATGCTAATGCAAAACTAGATTTTAAGTCGTTTAACATTATTCGCTTTGCTAGCGGAGGCCCCGGGTTCGATCCCCGGTAGGAAGAATTTAGGAAATTGAGGCTTCAGCCGTGGCTAGTTACCACCCTACCAGCAAAGACGTACCGCCAAACAAAGAGATTTGTGTTTCGGTACGATGCTGTGTAGAAACCATAGGGGTGTATCGCCTCTTACCAGATTAGCGTGCTTCCATCTTAGACTGTATCATCACTTACGAATCAGGTGAGATCACAGTCAAGCGCTAAACTGTCGGCAAGAAAATAAAAATATAAAAAAATGCTGTTGGTTAGTATCGCTAAAATTAGAGAACGGCTGGATTGATTTGGCTAATTTTAGTTTCAAATTATTTTTGGAAGTTCAGGGAAGGTTTAAAAGTGAAAACAACGATTTCGCTTTATTCTTCTTCTTTGTTTAATTGCCAGTTGGGCACAGATTATCTTGCCAGTGTCAAGATTTATTGGAGAAGGCACGTAGGAGATTGTACGGTTTTTGTGATGGAAAATCAAAATTTTGATAATCTACAAGTAGTTTAAGCAGAGTCACCGACATAGTCCTACGAATCGCGAACCTGAAGTGGCAATGGGCGGGGCACATAGTCCGGAAGACCGATGGACGTTGGTGGCAGAAGGTGCTGGCGTGGCGACCCCGCATCGGAAGGCGCAGTGTGGGCAGACCCCCACAAGGTAGACCAATGACATAAAGAGGGTCGCCGGTAGCCGCTGGAGCCAGGCGGCGCAAGATCGGGCCTTGTGGACGTCATTACGTGAGACCTATGTCCAGCAGTGGACGTCCATCGGTTGGAGCGACGACGACGACGACGACAAGTAGTTGACACTTTATAGTCATTTACCACCACCACTAAAAAAATTAAGGTTAGGAACAACACAAAAAGAACACTTTTTACAAAACATTTACAACTTAATAATTACATTTAATAAACTTTCAAAGATATTTACAGGAGGGACTATATACAAGGGTTAACAAATACTCAACATTTAAAGGAAAAGGAACTCTGGGGGGGATAATGTCATAGCAGTTGAAAAAGATGTAGGAAATAGAGCCTTCGTCTAGACCACATTCACAGATAAATCTGTCCCTAATTCGAAGTTCAGCTAGGTGGACACGGGAACACAAATGACCAAGACATCATTCATGAGATAGTTGATGATACTGATCGATTTGCATATCTATGAGGATAAAACCAGGGCCGCCTTGTGTTTGACTGAATGGAGGCATAATATTTGCCTTTCACCAATTTTGATGAAATCCAGAATGAGTTCTAAGAATTTTCCTTATAAGACCTGGAAAGCGAGCTTAAATCATGTGAGAAGTTTTAAAAATGGTGGAGCGTTCCTTTTGGACTGCACCCTTAGCGCAAGAGTCAGCTGTCTCATTTCCAGGCTTTCCCTTTGAAACTAATCCTGCTTGTCAAATATTTGATGTGCATCTCGGCGTTTAGAATTCAATTAAATAAAAAAATCGTTCAGAAATCAAATCAAAATTAAAAGAACAGGTTTTTGAAGTTAGCTATTAGTCAACATTTTAGTTTTTTGAAAAGATTATTATGTGTTTACGCCAAATATAACTTCTAACGCATGTACATAAATACACACACACTTTTTTTCATAATTTTTTAATTAAAAAAAAGAATTAAAAGACTAATATTGTTTTTTTCTTCATTTGTTTTGACGTTTGACATTGACAACTGACAATTTCTGATCGCAACTGTAATATTTTACGGACTTTGGTGGGAATCTGGACGTAAAGGTCACGTCCTTTTGATTACGAATTAGTTTTGCTCCAGTAAACTGCCTCATTGGTCTAGTGGTTAGCATGTTCGACTACAGACATGAGGTCCTGTGTTCGAGTCCTGGGTCGGGTCAATTCAAAAATCGATATTGAGTTTTCTATTAAGATTTTCTCAATATTTGCCCGAAGTTGGGAAGTTGGCGGTGTGATCCACCCCCGTGCCTCGGAGAGCACGTTAAGCCGTCGGTCCTGCGCCTGATCTCTCTCCGGTCGTGTCGGATTCCCGTCACATCGGACTATGAGAGTGAAGGAATAGAGAGTGCACTTGTGTACTGTGCCTGCCAATCCGCAGTGGAGCAGCGTGGTGGGTCTATGCTCTAAAAACCCTCTCTCATATGAGTGAGGAGGCCTGTGCCCAGTAGTGGGACGTTAATGGGCTGCTACTTACTTACTTAAAGTTTTGTCCACGTTTCTTACTAAAGTTGCAAGTTATCATTCAGCTTTTTATTTATTGATTCTGAAGCTAGTATTAGAATAAATATAACCAATTCACTATAAATAGATGACTATGCTCGGGGTTGCCGTACGTGATGAAATCAGAAATGAGAAGATCCGTACGAGATTAAAGTTTAAAGTGGCAATGAATGTAGCAAATAGGTTGCAAAATGCCTATGTCCAGAAGTGGACGTCCAACAGGTGATAAAGCGAATACCTATGATCTACGACTATACTTCCTATGGTACTTGCTCATATTTTGGACTTGCTGACGTAATAATTTGCTAGCAGAAGTCTTGGGCTCGATATCTGGCAGAACATAGCATTCTGTAGTTTGTTTGAATGTGAACTGGAAGAGGGTGCGACATTGGCACCTTACCAAGATATGCTGCCCAAAAAAAAAATGGTTTTCAGTACAATATATAGTGTAACAGGCAAATTACCTCTTACCATGCTTCCATGTAAAACTATACGGTCACTGACCATTTTTTTCTACCATTAAAGCATTACGCACGCCGGATGAAGTGTTAACCTCCGTCCATAAGTTTGACACTCGCTGGATGTACCAGGATACCCTCTGCCTCTGTACAGAAGTAGCCAGTTCTTAGCTGACGCATTCGGCTATGGCTGAAACCGATTATAAGCTTCAATTCAGAGACACCAGAGGCATCTCGTGATGCCCCCGTCTCCCAACAGGAATGTGTACACCAGCAGTAATCTCCTTTTCTTTCTTTAGTGCCTTTTTTAACAGGATGACTGCCTCGCAGAAGAAGGCCCTATTACTTGATTCATCATCAAGTATAGGGGCCGTCATGCTGTCATTGAATATTAAATGAGATCAAAGCCAGGTGCTAACCTGTCAGCAATAGAAAAACTAGCCGTTTGAAGTTTTTATAACATTTTTTTTACACTAAACACACAAATATTAGGTAATCCAGCGAATGCAAAATGAATTATGATAATTTTTACAACAAATTCCGAATTAATTCCTAGGAGTTATGATTTGGACGTTCGTAACAAATAACTTCTCGCTCAAACCATTCGGCGAAAAATATTTTTTTTAACGAAAACGTCAACAGAACAAGGGTAGGAATTTCAAATGTCTTCACGTCCCGTCCCGAGTCGTTTTCCGTGATAAAAAAACACCCTCCAACGATCAAAAGCAAAAGAGGAATATTTTTCACAATTCTTCTGCGTGAAAAATATTTATTTTCTCATTCAAATCGCTAACCCCTTTTCCGTGTTGTTTATTTACCACCACAGATGTTTATTTATACTAATACTGAATGCATTGTGTGAAGTTATCTATAAAATGTAGATTGTGTACATTAAAAACTCAAGTTAAGCGTGTGTCAGGAATTGAACACAAATAATAATAATAATAACTGGTAAATTAATAATATGTTCATAATTAATTAATTAATCTTTTTTTAAAATTTCATAAAGATCAATAACTAAACTAAAATATTCTTTACTTTCATTAAACTCAAAACTTTTCTGTCAAAGGCTCGGAACCTAACTGACTATAAGAGAAGAATCCGGCAAGAAACTCTTTAGTCTATTACTCTTTTTTTTTCTCGGTGTTATATTTAATATAATATACAATAAACTGCCTCATTGATCTAGTGGTTAGCATGTTCGATTACAGACACGAGGTTCTGGGTTCGAGTCCCGGGACGGGCCTATTCAAAATGGATATTGAGTTTTCCATTAAGATTTTCTCAATATTTGCCCGAAGTTGGGAAGTTGGCGGTGTGATCCACCCCCGTGCCTCGGAGAGCACGTTAAGCCATCGGTCCTGCGCCGGGTCTCTCCCCGGTCGTGTCGGATTCCGTCACATCGGACTATGAGAGCGAAAGAATAGAGAGTGCACTTGTGTACTATACCTGCCAATCAGCAGTGGACCAGCGTGGTGGGTCTATGCTCTAAAAACCCTCGCTCCTCGGAGTGAGGAGGCCTGTGCCCAGCAGAAAAACAAATAGCATGCAATTATCATTATGACATTTGTTTTAATGATATCGGAAAGCAGCCCTTTTTACTGACACAACTGACTAAAACGCAATAACTGGTAGCTAACGTTGATTAAAAACGGAGAACTCAACTAACTTTTACGACTTTATACCTTTTTTACGGCAAAACACCAATGAATGTCTTTGGCACCTAATACACTTCTAAATTATCTTATTTATATATTATATAATTGTAATTTATTTATTTACCAAAAAATACAATATTTTGTTACAAAATTATTTTCTTAAAATTTGTTTGGTGTATCCATTTTACATTCGTTGTGTAGCTGAACTAAATGAAACTCGTGTTACAGGTGCCAGTGCCGATTTACTAAGAAACTACCGTTTATTAAGAAACTACCATTCCCTGTTAGTTTTTAATAGTTACAATTAATATAATTTAAGTAATTATAATCGCATTACAACAATTATATCGCAAATTGGCATCATTTACAACGTTTACAAATTCACCAATGGGAACGATATTGTGAAGGTCATTCTTTCTAAGAATACGATTTAGTCAAATGACGAACCGTATCCTTTATTTAAAATATCATTCTATTTCAAATATATCATAAATTATTTTATATATACTATCACAGGCATAGTACACAAGTCTACTTTGTATTCCTTCACTCTCATAGTCCGATATGATGACAATCCGACACGACCAGAGAGAGCAGGCGCAGGACCGAAGACTTAACGTGCTCTCCGAGGCACGGGGGTGGATCACACCGCCAACTTTCCAACGGATAAATATTGAGAAAATCACCAATGGGAACTATATAGTGAAGGTTTCTAAGAATACGATTTAGTCAAATGACGAACGGTTTCCTTTATTTAAAATATTAGTTTATTCGAAATAAATTAAATTATTTTATACATACTGTCACGTGCGTAAAGAAGTTTTACTTAAAATAAATCTATAGAAGCTTTGAATTGTTGTAAACACACGCCCAGGAATTACTTTATTGAAACTGGGTCGGATCAACAATCACAAGTGTCCCATATCTGACAGCTTACTGATCGAGTGACTCTGTGGCCTACAAATGATCCTAATACTAACTGTACGTATTATTTCGAAATGTAACGACATTAAAGTGAAAACTAACTCAATTTTTTTTGAATCTTGCATAAAAACATACATTAAATAAATAAAAAAAACACATTCATGTATTTGACATATGCGTATTTGTCAATCGCTGTCAATTATGTCAAACGTCGTAAGGTTAGATTAAAAAAGTTTATAATGTAAGGAGGTTACATTAAAAACCGTAGTATGCCATTTTGCTAATAAATGTGCTATATTTATATACTAGCAGACCCGATAGACTTCGTTCTGTCAAAAAGATTTGGTATGTGGCAGCTTTCAGTGTTACAAATACTAAAAAAAACACAATCGATTAAATGACACACAGAATCGTTTTTGTTTTGAAACAAAAGATAGCGTAAATAAATGATATCTTTACATAATCTATGAAAGATGAATAATTTGTAAACAAAAGATGTAGCATAAATGAATATAGACAATGGTCTAATAATTCATGTCACAACCTTGTGAAAGCGTCGAGTGCGTGAGTGGATGCGTGGGTGGATGCGTGGGAGTGCGTGGGTGGATGCGTGGGATGGTAAAGGGTTGATGGAATTCAAAAAATGAATAGCCTAAAACCTTCTACAATTAACTCCGCGTCGAATGGTCATGTTCTCATGCCGATCGGTCCAGTAGTTTTCAAGTATATCGATAACAAAGAAAAACAGAGTTGCTTTTATATATATAGATTTATGTTTGTCACGTTTGTTGTAGACAAAGGTGTTTTATTAATTAATTAGACGAACCTTCACATTCTTTATATTGGAAAAAAATTTATATTTATTGAATCAGACAGCTTCTACATATGAGCTTTGACACTCGCATATAGAGTATATATGGGTTATTGTTAATCTCTGTCAATTACGTCAAACGTCATACAGTTAGATTAAAAAAGTTTAAACTGTCAAATGCACTAAAGAGGTTACATTAGAAACTGAGGTAAATCATTTTATTATGAAATGATTATATCTGTTACGTGTGTTGTAGAGAAAGATGTTTAATTAACTAGTAAGATGAATATTAAAATTGTTTACACTCGAAAATGTGGGATATTTATTGAATCGGCCATTTTTTACACATGTCAATCGTTTGTCGCAGGAAGTAGAGTTCTATCAGTGGACGGTTTGACATTTTATATATGAGAAAATTTTTACAATAGAATCATTTACTGAGAAGTTTTGTATCAATAATTAAATTATCAAAATATGTATATCAAGTTCAATGAACTGCATTTTCTTTCGCATGGCTTTTTGTCTTTCAATCGCTGCCAAACGTCAAACGTCATAAAGATAGATTAAAAAAGTTTATACTGTCAAAAGCACTAAGGAGGTTACATTAGAAACTGAGGTATGTCATATTATTATTAAATGATTATTTCTGTTACGTGTGTTGTAGAAAGAGACGTTTTATTAACTAATTAGACGAATCATCGAGTTATTTACATTCGAAAAAAATTGGATAAATATTGAATCTAGAGTTCGATCATTCAACGGTTTCAGATTTTATATTTCCGAATATAAGGGTCAAGAATATTTAACAAACCATGAAATAATTATGGTCCAATTTTGAATACTGGACGATTACTAGTACAAATTATTGTACGCCACAAACACAATACAAGAAATAGGGATATTAAAAATAACCGTTTTCTTTTCAGATCGCTTGTAGATACGAAAAGAATTGTTTTGAAAAAGTACTGCGTATTTTCCAGGTTCTAGTGAAAATTCAATAAAATTGTAGTGCTATTTTACATATTTTTACATGTCCTTGTGGACGCAAGCAGGTAGAGTGCCTTCTTTTTCTCAAATCGCAATTCGATATACTGACAAAAGCATCGTAACAAAGACAAGGTGACATTCTAAGTACGCTAACGCTACGTTAAACGATTAGAGCGTTACAATTTGTTCATATAATCACGTAATTTATCGATATGATACGTCATTCCTATACATTTTTTAAGCGTTCAATTAGCGTTAGCGTACTTAGAATATCATCTTGTCTACAGGCCTTGTACTCATTATTTCTTTTATTAGACTGCGTTCTTGTGTTTTTTTCCTGACAGGTTGACTGTAATAACACCTGGTGGTAATTGATGATGCAATCTAAGATGGAAGGTTTAAGTTTCTAGATAGCATTGTACCGAAACACATCTTGCTTAGCGGCACGTCTTTGCTAGTAGAGTGCTAACTAATTCACACAAAAACTACTGGACCGATTTCAAAATTTTTGTCACCATTAGAAAGCTGGATTTTCACCGAGTAACATAAGCTGTATTAATTTCTAATTAAACTAGGGATCACTAATAAAAATACATTAATGTAACCCAAGGTGTGAAAATATTGGTCACAAAAAAATCTGCCATCTTGTGTGCTGCGGAAACTATTGATGATAGAACAAAAAAATGTTTAACAATATTATAGAACGTATTAATATCTATAAAAAAGTCCACGACACCATATGTCCAACTACTGTAGTTATACTACTATAACTTTTTAAAAGCATCGACAAAAATCAAAGCATATTATTAATACCTCAGTTTTAATCCTTATAATATTAAATGATATTCCATTCCAGAGGTATAAACACTGCCACAAGGTATCTACGTGGGTGAAACCGTGGGGCATTGCTAGTAGTTAAATAATTTAAGATTAATTGATACATAATCTGCAAAGAAAATTGACGGTTAAAATTTTTGTTATGTTCATTATTTTAGAAGCTTTTTACATTATAATTAAATTTATTCTTCTTGTTAATTTATTTTACTCTGAAGACTAAATATATTATAATAGACACTAGATAGTACGATATACCCTCCTGCTAAAAGTTCTATTAACACGTACTATGTAACGCCTGCCAAATTGTCAGAGCAAACTTTTTTTCTTGCTAAACTATCGAAAATAATTTCAGGCGTACACGTAACAGAAAATACTATTAATGCTGGAAAGACACTTATAACAATAAAAACGTTAGTAGCCTGTCCGTTGGTAACAAATCTACCACCGGTTCGAAAAGTTGATTCCGCTGAGAAGAAACAAGAAACTCAGCAATTACTCCTTTAAATATAGTCTTATAGGTTACTCCCCCGTGGGAATTGCAGGCGGAAACACTGGCGGCAACTTACCAGCGCAGGGTTGCCGTAAGGTCTGGAGGTGACCGCCTCGAAATTGACGAGGTCCAAAGAGTCACGGCCCTTGCCGACAGGGTCCTGATTCAAGCTTGGAAGAGGCTTCTCGAGTCTCCAAGTGCGGGTGTGATCACGGTGGAGGCGATCCGTCCTCGCCTCGAACAATGGTTAGATAGGCGGCACGGATCGCTTACCTTTAGGCTGGTGCAAGCACTGACCGGACACGGATGTTTCGGAACGTACTTGCATCAGATAGCACGACAAGAAGAGTCCTCTATCTGCCATAATTGTGGTACGCCTGCCGATACGGCGACCCACAATTTGGCAGAATGTCCGGCTTGTGGACCACAGCGACATCCACTGATGTCCCTCATCGGAGCGGATCTCTCACTGCCAAGTGTAGTGGGCGCCATGCTTGACAGTGAGATAGGATGGAATGCAGTTGCCTCCTTCTGCGAAGCCGTCATTTCTCTGAAGGAGGCAATGGAGCGAGTACGAGAAGCTGCAGCGGATGCTGCTCCCCTAAGGAGGAGGAGGCTGGGTGGCAGGAGGCGTCTTTACGAACGCCTCTTGTCTCCTCCTTGAACATCCTCAGTCG
>JACTOM010000897.1:1867622-1921209 GCA_015832385.1 Elymnias hypermnestra | reverse complement strand
CACCGCCAGCCCAAAACCCGCACCAAACAGTGACACGTTGAGGATGGAGAGGCTTTTCAACAAGCATTCTTGGATTTTCCGAGCCCCAAATGCGGCAATTCTGTTTATTCACGTAGCCTCCGAGGTGAAAATGGGCCTCGTCACTGAAGATGATTTTTCGATGAAAATCCGGATCATTTTGATGCATTTCAAGGACCCAATCAGCGAAGATACGACGTTGCTGGTGATCGACCGGCTTGAGTTCTTGTGTTAACTGAACTTTAAAAGCCTTAAAACCTAAGTCTTTATGCAAAATACGGTGTAATGTCGTTTGTGGAATGCCTAATTCCAAAGATCGACGAGGAATTGACAAACCTGGGGTTTCGTCAACACTACGGCTTACAGCAGCAATATTCTCAATTGTTCTTGAGCGACGCACACGGTTTCGATTCTTCACATCACTAAGTTGTCCCAACAGCTATAATTTTTTAACCAGTTTCACTATTGCTGGCCGAGAAGGTGCTTTACGACGACCCAAAAGTGCTTTAGTTTTGCAAACTGTGACTGCAAAATTTTCACCATTTCTGTAGTTATTTTTAACAATTTCTATGCATTGTTGAAGCGTGTATAGTTGCATGTTTAGTAATGGCGTAGTTTTTATTATTATTTTTGGATGTATGGCTTTTTCCTGTGCCAAAGGCGTAGTTTCAAATGTCAAATGTCAAAAGATGACAGCTTCAAAAGTGACAGCTGTCCAGATAGCGGGCAATTCGAAATGAAACCTTTTATTGGAAAACCCTTTATTACAAATACCACAAATAGTTATTAGTATAACAAAAAGACAAATATATTATTTGTAGAAATAAAACTGGGACATATCGTGAACAAATTACAAAATCAATAAGCCATAATACAAATTAACAATTATACCCTATTTGAAAGTAAATTTATGGCATTTGTATTGCAATGTTTTGTCGCTTGAAACTTACAAAAATAACTTAAGAATTACGATTCGGTCATAGACTTTAGAATGTAGACCTGAGGTTGGTGTGGCAATCGGTATTTTAAAGGATACAGTTTAGTTTTAGATTCTAGTAGACTACTAACAACTAGGGATAATGAATACCCGAAGGCTTTGCTGGCGAAGTGGTGCCTGTACTCGCTTTGCTAACAGAGGTCCTGGATTCTGGGACTTTTTTTCACGCAGAGAAATGCCTTTACGCACCCCGTCCAGACAAAATATACACGGGAGTGTGGGACTCGCTGGCAGTAAGCCAAAATACACCACTAAAACCCAGCGATCCTTTAGTGGAGCACCAGAGTATCGGTTGACGCAATTTACCGTGTTACTCCGGGATACTGCTGCTGGGAATTTAGGAATGGAGGAGGAACCGCGGAAATCTACGCCACCTACCTCTCAACCTCCTGCGTCGGAGAAGAGGAGCGTCTATAGAGTCCTCCCTCTGCCTCTCGTGTGCCTCCTTCAGCGAAATAATAGATTCGCAGAAGGAGGCCACTGTCCTCCACTCCCTTTCGCTAGTGAGCATTGCGCCAACTAGACCCTCCAACGAAAAGTCTCCTCCGACCAACGACGTCAAAAGATGCCGCTGGGGTCCCCCTGCCGGGCATTCTACCAGAGTGTGCTGCACCGAATCAACAGTTGCATCACACTCATGGCAGGCGGGCGTTTGCTCTCGGCGAACAATCTGATGCAGGTACGAGTACTTGCCGAAGCAACCATGTCCAGTCAGCACCTGCACCAGCCTGTAAGAAAGAGATTTGTGGCCCCTAGACAACCATTTTTCCAGGTGTGGACGGACCGCCCCCACCCTAACCAGACTCGTCGTTGGAGATTCCAAGTCCTCACACCACCTTTGGATCAGTGCTCTCTCTGCTAAGGACCCAATCCTACCAACATCGTCGGCATCCGTTGGTGCCTGTTCGGTACTTGCAGCCGCCCTGCACCGATAGGTGGCTGCTAGAGTCTCCGCCCGCAGTTCCCAGGGGGGGTCGACTGCCAGAAGAGTTGCAGCCCACGAAACTGTACGTTATCCCCATATTACCCTGACCGCTATTATTCTTTGAGCCCTACGTAGGACGGATTATTTACAGCGATCAGAGAATCAACCCACACCGGTGCACCGTGCACCGCCATGCTAACCACTATACCAGCGTAAAGTCTCCTGCATTCTGGGACTGGTGGGAGGCCATTTACGAGTTGCCATCCTACCAGAAAAGAATCCTCCAATCAAGAGATTTGTGTTACTCTCTCCACAAAGACCTACCTGACCTCTTATCAGATTAGTGCGCTTCCATTTTATACTGCATCATCAATTACCATTAGGTCTGATCTCAGTCAAGCACTAACCTGTCAGCAATTAAAAAAAAAAACAAAACATTATGGAGATGTCACCCAATAATAGATTACTTTTATTATACGATAGATTACTATAAAAATACATATAAAAGAATAACTTTTTCTGAATTAAATGAAATAAATTGAAAAAATCTCTATGGAAAGTGATGTTTATTACTGTTTTAATATTACTAGCTGTTGAAATACAGGGGAAACTGTTCTCAGTGAGCGATCACGTCGCTGAAGGAGCCACTTTGTTTCAAGATCTAGCTTTTGAGTCTTATGACTAATGCAATCATTATCTGTACTGATATTATGAAGAGGAAACATTTGTGTTTTTGTATGTTTGTTTTTAACGTTTTCAAACAAAAACTACTGAACTGATTTAAAAAATCTTTCACTATTAGATAGCTTATTTATCGAGAAAGCCTTAGTTTATATATCATCACGCTAAGATTAATAGGAGCGATGCAATAATGAAATATGTTTCAAAATCTGGGTGATTTTTTCCTTTTGAGAGCTTCCGCTGCATGCACTGAGTAAACGATAAAAGTTTCGCAAAAATAATGTATGGCAGAATTATTTCTCTTTAAAAGTTCTAAAAAAAAGTCTGAAACAGTATTTGTCTATCTTTTAAAGCTGGCTCACTATAGCTTTTTTTACGCTTACCAAATTTGTTCTGTCTCTCTTGAGATGCAGAAGGAGTTGCGTTGCGTTCAATTACATATTGATTAAATAATGAAAATAATTTCTTTCTTTCTTTCTAATAGACAGTTACTGCGGTGAAAATTATATGATCCAAAACTTCAGGAGTTTTCAACTTAACTCGTCAACGAGTTTAACCTTAGAAGATATTGTGTACAAACTCATTTTTCATTGCGAACTTTTACAGAGCTTAAAAAAAGGCAAATTTGTCCTATTTAATGTGTTATTTCTACAAGATATAAGGAAACCGCTTCCGAAAACGAAGACAGACGATAGTACTAATGACACGTTTGATGTTGGCACAAAAACACGACAATCTGTCATTGACAAGAAATTTAGTCAATTTAGTCGTTTCTTGTACACGCACACAGGCAGCGACCGCGCGCGGTCCTTGACCCGAGAGTCATTTAATTGTTGTTTCCCGAAAACGAAGACGGACGATAATACTAATGACACCTTTGATGTAGGGAAGTAATTAAATGACTTGATTGTCATTGACAAAAAATTTTGTCAATTTAGTCGTTTCTTGTACACGTACACAGGCAGCAACCGCGCGCAGTCCTTGACCCGAGAGTCATTTAATTGTTGTTTCCCGAAAACGAAGTCGGACGATAGTACTAATGACACCTTTGATGTAGGGAAGTAATTAAATGACCTGATTGTCATTGACAAAAAATTTTGTCAATTTAGTCGTTTCTTGTACCCAAACAGGCAGCGGTCTCGTGCAGTCCGTGACTCGAGCGTCAGCTGATTGTGTTTAACTGTTTCATATAGCTGTACTAACATTATGGAGCATAAATAATACCAATAAAACCTTTTAAATATCAGATTATATAACATCAATTTTTATTCCGTCCCATCAGCAAAAGTGTCATTAGTACTATCGTTTGTTTTCGCTTCCGGGAGCGGTCTCTCTATTCTCTTATTGTAATGTATATAGATTAGAAACAAAAGACAAACTAAAATATAAATTGACATACTCGTACTACGATCGACATCAAACGAATCCCGTCAACCTTTTCTCGCGCGAATGTATTATTTCTGCTATAACTCGTAAAATATACGTTTAAATTATATGACATAAAAAATATGGTAATTTGTAAGATATGATTAAGGTAACTAACATATTTAAATTGATGAATAACAATGTTGAATCCGTCGAAATAGCTCTCCAATTACAGCATTGTAACTGACCATTTTCTTAGATATTAAAATGTATATAGTGACTTATTCTTACAAGATAGATATATATTATGTCGAACTTTTTTGTAGATTTATAAAATAGGAATAATCACACCATAGATAGTTTTGTTATATCTCTAAATAATTAGGCAGTATTTGCAATAGAAATCTACCAGGAGGCTTGGTTTTTCCCACTACTAACAATTGTCTTTATATTTCCACAAATTTACACAAAACCTTAAGAAATTATATATATAAACCTTAAAAAAAACTACTATATCTATTGGTAACAAACAGACAAACAGACGAAGCAGAGGATATTACTTTATAAGAAGCAGAAAGAAAACCCTTTCATTTTGCGCTCGATTTCCTTGACTTTAATACAATGAATAGACATTGTCAGTACAAATTGAATGAATACTTCATTACAATTGAATCAACTTTGAAGGGATCATCCTAAACTTTTGTACAAAAGTTAAATCCAATTAGGTACAAAGAAACGTTTAACATATTCATTCGAATGAATAGTCATGAAACTTTAATTTAAAATTAAACAAGTTAATACAACGTGTAAATTCAAGGGGATTCTACGTCAAATGATTAGTCCAATTAAATGATACATAAGGTTAACATTTTATAGAGGAATTAAAACAGTTATAAGCAAATAAGTGATCATATTTTTCTCTATATTTTATTTTTTATTTCAATCATTTGAAACGCTTTTACAGCACTCCCAAATTTGACCGTGTTCGTCAATGCTCATGAGAATCTGATCAAATAGAAATTTTCTCACTGTTTTGCTTATAACTTCTTTAATTTTAAATTTAGGCCAAAAAATTATATAAACATATTTGTAGGCATAGCGATTTGCTACAAATTATGTCATTACGAGATTTTTGTGGGATGCATAGTTTCCGAGATATTACGAAAACGGTATTTGTATCCCTTTTTCCAAGATGGCGGCCGGGGGACAAGAACGCCAACCCCACAAACTTGGGGTTAAGCTTCTATTGACCCTCCACACATGTCCCAAAAATAAAATTGCGTCCTCTAAAAAGTAAAGTCCTTTAAATGGACTATAAATTAAAAATAGACATGAGTCTAAATTTGATGAGTTAGTTATTAATAAAGAATCTATTTAATTATAATTCCACTTATACAAAGATAAAAGTTGTATCAAAACCGTTTTTGCGCGTTTCTCTTTGATTTTCAATTGTTTTTGATTCTAAGTTTTCATATTTCCTGTATATGTGCACTAAATTGTTTCTATCTATAAATATAGTATTTTTTTAAATTCATACATACATACATACATAGCATCACGCCTCATTCCCATAGGGGTAGGCAGAGACAACATCCTTCCACTTGCCACGATCCTTGCATATCTCCTTCGCTTCTTTCAATCTCATTAAACCTTTCATACAAGTTCGTCGGTTTAGAGTACTCTTGACCTGGCCGTTATTTAAAATGTCCTGGATTTGGTCCAGGAACGTTCGCCTCGGTCTTCCCCTTCCAACTTTCGCATTCACTCTTGACTCATAAATCCTTTTTGTCAGTCTCCTTTCATTCATTCTCTCTACATGCCCAAACCATCTAAGCATACCTTTTTCAATTTTAGTCACTACGTCTTCTTTTATACCACAACGTTCTCTTATCACACTATTTCTCACTCTGTCACTCAGTTTTAATCCACTCATGCTTCTCAACGCTCTCATCTCTACCGCATTTATTTTACTTTTGTGATTCTTCTGCCATACCCAAATTTTAAATTTCTTTTAAATTCAATAAGCACAATTAATCATAAAGCAAAATAGGGAGTTGAAAGTTTATCTGAAACTACTTCTTTTAAATAAGTTATAAATGGTATTTAAAAATTAGTCAACAATAAAAAGATAATATTACAGTGTTTTTATAATCAATATCAAATAGTGTAAAAACTATAAAGTTAAGCTTTTTCTCATCGATCCGTGCAATTTCGTTTCCACCTCATAATGCTTATAGTGAGCCAGCCATAAAAGATAAACATATGCTGTTGTGGACTCTTTATTAGAACATTTAAAGGGGAACAATTTAGTCACATGTAATTTTTGCGTAACTTAAACCTTTTAGGCAGCACACGCAGCGGCTAAAAAGGTAAAAAAACCCCGATTTTGAAATGTTCTTCATTGGTGGACTGCTCCTATTGGTTTTAACGTGATGATTTATAGCCTATAGCCTTTCTTGATAAATGGGCTATGTAATACTGAAAGACTTTTTAAAGTCGGATCAGCAGAATCTTAGATATGCGCGTTCAAATAAACAAACTCTTCAGCTTTTTTCGTGTAGATATTTTACTACAAAAGTTATAATTATTCTACAATGATAATACATAATATTATAATTGTAGAATAGTAGCAGAGGTTCCAAATTTAGGACATTACATTTCTAATGCCCGATTTCACCACCTTTCCCTTATATTTTTTTGTCTCGTATATGCATTTAGGGGCCACTTAAGGGGATTGTTTCTATAGGTAAGTCCTCTGTGTGATCATTTGGAGCACAAATGATGTTATTCTAAATCAATTCTGTTGCAAATAATTTCTTAACAAATTAAGGTTTTATCTATATGCTTCATTTATTTCAAAAGACTCAACATTAGTTTCTTTATAAATTATAGTTTTTGCATATTCAATAAGCGAACCTTTTTGTTAAGATTCATTTACTCCTAAGAATATTTAATCGTGTTTCCTTTTCTCATCTTCTAAAGATTCAATATTTTGTGACACAGTTTCTACTTCTGTTTTTAAATACCTGTTTTCTTCTATGATTTCTGTCATTTTATCATTAAATATCTTTAAAACACTTTGCTTTACTGATTCTGTGACATTATGAGTTATCTCAAAAGTTTGAATTGCCATTTGTTCCTTAATTTTACTTAGAAACGTATCCATTTCTTTATATTATGCTGTTTGACGTGCTTTTTTTAACCGACTTCAAAAAAAGGTGGAGGTTATCAATTCGTCTGTATTTTTTTATATTTGTTACCTCATATATCCCGACTGGGTAGAACGATCTTGATAATTTTTTTTTAAATGAAAGATGGTACTCGTCATAGGGTCCCATTTTTTTGAATCCGGTTCTGATGATGGCATCCATGAGAAGACCGGATAAGTCTTAAATTTGCATAAGCATGTGCGCGACAAATGGACGAATCTCAAAATCACGCCAACCGATTTCGATGATTCTTATTTTATTGGAAAGGATATCAACGGTTGTTTTGTGATAGTTTGGTTAGGTTCTGATGATGGAATCCATGACAAAGTGACAGAACTCTTCAATTCTTAGGAGCGAATGACAGAATCTTCTATAAGCTATCCTGATATTTGAGTTGCCTACTGTAACTTTGGTATGGTCAAATGCTAGTCGTATTTAAATATGAAGATCAATGGATCTCCTCAACGGCTTACAGTAAGGGTGCGGTTTAAGGCAGAAAATATAGGTGTCTGTAATCAAATAGCAATGAGCTTACGTTTGTTGCTCCATTGCAACACGTTTACTACAGATTCACTAAAAATCAAAAAAGAAATAAAAAGTTTAACAAATAAAGAACCGCCTTCAAAACAGACTTACAAATATACTGATATGCTCTAAAAAGTAAGAAATAATTGCGTATTCTTCGTATTCTTATATTTGGAGTCGGTGTCAGCCTAGGTAGGTGTTCCCTGCGTGTCCACTTGGCAGCTCCCGCGTCTCTCCCACCTACAGGTATATATGTAGGCACCTTGGCTGACACCGACTCCAAATATAACAATACGAGGAACACTATAAAAGAATACGCAATTATTTCTTTCTTTTTAGAGCATATTAATGTATTTGTAAGTTTGTATTGAAGGCGGTTCTTTTTTTGTTAAAATTTTTATTTCAAATCAAATCAAAAATATTTTTATTCAAGTAGGCATATTACAGCACTTTTGAATCGTCAAATTATATTTTTTTTCCACACTCTGATTCTAATATACATCTGATGACGGTACTCAAGATCGGCTTAAAATCTAAAGTTACGAGGGTTCCTTCGCGCCCTGATCCGAGAAGAACCCACAACAAACTCAGTCGGGTTTTTTTTTTTACCATCATCATTACAATAACAAATTAGTTTACTATATTTTAATTAAAATTAGAGCAATTTGTTCACTCCCAAGCGTTTCTATCGTCTAGGTAATCTTGCAACTTATAATACGATTTTTCTATCAACTTTCTTTTAACAAAGACTTTGAATTGTTTAATTGACATCTTTAGACCGTCTTGTGGGAGTTTATTATAGAAACGTATACAATAACCCTTAAATGAGTTGTTAATCTTATGCAGCCTACTAGAATTTATAACAAGTTTGTTTATTATTATCACTATAATAATAAATGCTTGTAATAAAGTAACACAAATGTATAAATACTTCCTGCTTAGTATAATATACTCAGGCAGTTTGAAGATCTTTAAAAGTATAACATAAAGGTGCCGCTACGCAATTTTATATCTAGGCCATAACGCACTGACCTAATTTATTGCATTGCGAAGTTCCTTTATTGTTATCTATATACAAGGTATTAGGAGACCGCTCCCGAAAACGAAGACAAACGATAGTACTAATGACACCTTTGATGGTTGCACAGAAAAAAAATTGATCCGCATTAAAAAAATCATATTAATAAAACGTTTTATTGGCATTATTTACGCTCCATCGTATTAAAACAGCTAAATGAAACGAAAGTTTTAAAAAAAATATACTTTACTAAAAAACAACAATTAAACACAATCAGCTGACGCTCGGGTCAAGGACCGCACGTGGCTGCTGGATGTGTGCATGTATAAGAAACGACTAAATTCTGTTTTTTCAATTGGGATCTATTTGTTTCCGTACCAGCATCAAATATGTCATTAATATTATATAGATAAAGCTGTAGTGCCTGTCTGTGTCTTCTTAAGAACCTAAATAAAGAGGAATGTATTCATTTTTTTATTCAAGTAGGTTTTTACAACACTTCTGAATCGTTAACAGTTTCGTATTATTTCTATTGTACGACTGAGTATGACTGGGAATCTGGGGTTTCAAACCACCAGCGAAAGGAAGTGAAGGGCAGTGCCCTTCTTTTACGATACTGTTATTTCGCTGAAGGAGGCACATGAGAGGGTATTGAGGCTTCTTAACTCCGGCGTACGAGGTTGTATGGAGAGTAGTAGATTTAGACTTCTCCTGGCTCTTTCTAAGGTTCTCAGAAGAGATTGCGTCTACCGATCCTCTGGTGCTCCACTATTTCTGGGTTCCAATGGGTATTCTGGCTTGCCAGCGAGTCCCACACTCCCGATAAGTTAAATATAGATAATTATCTATCGTGGGTCTATGTTCTCGAATCCTCCCTTTTATGAGTGTCTTTGCCCAGGAATGAGACCTTTTCTAAAGAAAATCGAATCAGGGCCATAAAAGGCAAGCAGGAGCCCCTCTTTGCCATAAATTATTTATCGAAATAAAATAAATACTGCTTTCGTCAAGATTTTAATTAAACCATTTAATGTAAAAAAAAACAGGTAATAGATTTTTTTCATCATCATTCTCTTGCCCTTATCCCACTATGTGGGGTCGGCACAGTATGTTTCCTTTCGCCACTTCACTCTATTCGCTGTCATTTCTTCATTCACACCTCTTACACACATATCCTTTTTCACACAGTTCATCCACACTTTTTTTGGTCGCCCTCTCCAGACCCTGCCACTTATCATCATATTTAGGGCCCTCTTGCATACATGGCTATACTCCCTTATCATAACATGTCCATACCAGGATAGCCTTCCACTCCTTAGCTTTTCGGTCACTGGTGTTACTTTCACACTTCCTCTAATGTACTCATTCCTAATCTTATCTAATTTTATCTCTCCACACATCCATCTCAACATTCGCATCTCCGCTGCATGCAATTTCCTTTCATTCTCCCCTTTGGTGGCCAGCACTCTGATCCATAGAGGATGACAGGCCTTACGATCGTCATATAAATTTTCCGATTTAGTTTGAGAGGCATTCCGGCATCTCAAATTGTTCCCGAGACCTGCCTCCACTTCATCTAACCTGCATTTATCCTGCTAGTAACATCTCGGTCGGTGCCGCCGTCGTTTTGGAAGATAGAGCCGAGGTAACGGAAATCGGAGCAGACTGAAAGGGATACACCACCACAGAACAGATGTATTTTTTTTAACATTTAAAAAATATACATAAATATAATTAAGTACAGAGGATTCTGTAACAATAAATTTAAGTGTATAACGAACAAAACTCGACTGGATTTTTCAATTTCTTATAAATAATCCAAATCAATCACTTCCATGAACTTAAACATTCTCTCTCTTGAGATTTCCAAATGTATGTCATTGCTTATTTAGTTTAAAAATCCAAGAAATCATCCATTTAGTTCAGTGACTAAAGACAACAAGTGAAACAAATATCAATAGTTCATATTTAGGTATCTTTAATATAAAAATGAATCGCAAAATGTGTTGGTAAGCGCATAAATCAACGACGCCTAGGTTAACTTTGACAATTTTTTTTTAATGTTCGTTGAAGGCCAAGGATGCTTTTTACGGCGAGAAAAGTTCCAGTACCAAAACCTTAAAAACAGCCCTTTTCTTTTTCCCATACAAACATTTTCTAACTGAAATGTAGAGTCAATTTGACCTTTATTGCTATTCAATAACGTTCATAATAAATTAGAAGTACTCACTGTTGTCTAAGCAATGTAGTTGTGTTCCTAACGTCAAAGAGTGTATTTGCACTTTATAACAGCTGCACAAAGTTCAAAATCAATTGAATAGTCACAAAAATGTAAGAGCTATAGATATTTAGTACTGCTGTAAATTTAATTTCGAAAATCATTCGTAAATCTAAAATCTGCCACATTTCAAAGTCTGTCTGCTAGTTTTCTGTGGAGGCCTTAAATCCAAACCTGATCTATTATATTAATTAATATTCTACACGAGTATAATGAATTATCTACCTGTTACAAGTTCAGTGACAAATAATACGAAGTTATTTCCCTGCGCAGGTCGCGGTGAATTACTTTTGATGATTCATAAACAGAGAACAAAGATCTTATAAATGCATATAAAAATTCAACAGGCATCACAAAACACACTGAATCAATATTTATAAGACAAAATATTATTTTGGCCATTTGCAAGTCCAAGGTTAATTATGTTGTGTTTTTTTTGCATTACACAATTCTACATACACGTCTCTATTCGGTTGTATCATTCTCTAAAATAAATCTATATCAAAATTTTTCCATTTTAGGAACCAGTCATAATTGTGGCGAGCTCTATCCATTTCTTGGCATTTCACTATAACTGTATAATTTTATATATAATTAATAAAAAGAAAGATCTGATTGAATTGTATCGTTTTAACTCAATTGTTTAGGAATACAGTTGAGATCAAATGAAAAGTTTCTTTCTTCTTTTTATTATGTTTAGATTTACTTTCAAGTAATTTTTATTGCGCCAGTGAATTGTATAAAGCATATTTTATTCCCATTGTACGTTTTATTTTAATAAGAACTATGGTTTCATCTGGAATTAATACACAAGCAAGAAAACGAAAACCCCTAAAACACTACCCTGAGGTACCCCAATCAAATTTTTATTTAGTAAAGATTTTTATTGTATTTTATAGAGACGCACTTGATTTGGGTATATTTCTATATTAATGATTTCTATGGATATTTTTCTATCTGTTAAACAAGATTGTGTCCACTGGCTAGTCACGAACCTCATAACTTATCTAATACATTTTTATGATTCACTAAGTCAATAGCTTTAGTCAAATCAAAGAACAGTAACAAGTACCATAACATTGAAGCTATCATTCATTATTTTACAAAAAAACAATTGTTTTTTTTTTTAATTTAATAGATCATAAATAATACAAATAAAAACGAAACTAGCATCAATAAACTTTTGTAAAATGTAACATACTAAGCATCACGCCTCATGCCTCATACCCATAAGGGTAGGCAGATCCTTCCACTTGCCACGATCCTCGCTTATCTCTTTCGCTTCTTTCATTCTCATTAAACCTTTCATACTAGTTCGTAGGCTTAGAGTAATCTTGACCTGCCCCTTATTTAAAATGTCCTGGATTTGGTCCAGGCACGTTTGCCTTGGACTCCCCCTTCCAATTTTTGCATTCACTCTTGACTAATAAATCCTTCTTGTCAGTCTCCTTTGACCATCTGAGAATACCTTTCTCAATTTTAGACACTACATCTTTTATATCACAATGTTCCCTTATCACACTATTTCTTACTTTGTCACTCAGTTTCAATCCACTCATACTTCTCAATATTCTCAATCTCTTTTTCATATCTCTATCTCCTCTCTACCGCATTTGAATTAACCAACCTTTTAAACAAAAAATTTAAATGTAACATTGAAATAGTTTATCTTTAATGATATTTATTTTATCGTGAATAATGTGAACATATTTATAATTTTCAACGTTCAGCGTTACAATTTATGTATTAAATGAAAGAATTTTAGTTTAATGAATCCCATCAGAATAGTCACCAATATCCACTTAATGTTCCATCCACGTCCACAATCAAGACACGTGAACTTTACATAATCTAGTTACTTACAAAAAATACATCAGTATTTCGTACTTGCAGCACAATTTCCGCAAATGTATTCAAATTTATTTTAATTTACAGTGACAGTTGATATATTTTTTTATTATTGAATAATAAACGAATGGATTTTAGGCTATTTAATCCAATTTTTTCTTATATATAACGATTAGTGACAATTTAAATGCATCACATTTGCTTACATGTCTGCCTGTCGTTGACATGAATGTATACGGAGTTTACATATTATTTACTAGTAATGCCTCCCGGTGTCATCTGCATAATTCCCGGTCCCGTCGGAATATCAGTCAAATCCGTACTTAATGAACTACATGTACATTAAGTAAGACGTCCCTTTTCCAATTTCAAATCACCTTAAAAATAGACGCATTTTATTATTAAGTACTCTTGACTTGGCCCTTATTTAAAATGTCCTGGATTTGGTCCAGAACACCATTTACCATATTCCCTGCATTCACTCTCCTTTCAATATCACCTTCACATGTTCCATCTTTTGTAAATTTAGATCCCAAGTATATAAATTCTTTGACCTCTTCCACTTGTTCCCCATCTATCAAAATATTGCCATTCATCATAGATTCATCTTTTTCAAAAAGCATAACTTTTGTTTTGTTTACATTCACTTTCATTCCTTTCCCTTTCAAAGCTCCATTCATAATATTTACCATCTCCTGTAGCTCATTAGCGGATGATGCAAATATTGCTTGATCTTATATCTATATAACCTTTAGAACGTATTTATTATCAAAATACAATTCCTATTTAGTTTTCAATAGTTATATTGAATATAATATAAGTAATTGTAATCATTTACGAAATATTACGATGATTCTAAAGCAAATTGTGTTTACAGAATATATGTATTTGACCAATACAAATCCAATCCAAGACTGTTATAAAAAGGCCTACTTGAATAAAGAGATTTTTAAATTACCACGATAAGAGTATAAAATACATAAATTAAATGATAATATTACAAATAACACTAAATCCTGCATTCAACTGCACGTTATGACGAACACATGATCTTTTGAATAAAAATGAGCAAACAAACTGCCCCCAGACATGTTAGTTCAATTTATCACTCTATAACAATACTGAGTCACTTTTTTTGTTGCTGGGAAATGTATTTACACACCAACCTCAACTGATACCGGTAAAGAGTGAGATTGGTGATGGAGAAGACCTCGCAATACCATCCAAAACCCAGCAAAAACCTCTTCATCTGAAAGTGAGATCTCTGTGCCTTTGTATCTTCCTCTGGTGTTCCTGAGTTCGATTTATATTTTTCGGAGACGAGATGATGTGTATAACCATATGCCTCCTAAACCCCCTCCTAATTTGGCGATGAGAAATATATATTTATCAAAACAAGTGAACGAATTATAACATCTTCTCATTTTAAGTAAATTATTTCGGCTTCATGGGCGCAGTGGTGCAAGTACTCGCTTTGCTAGCAGAGGTCTGGAGTTACTAGTTTTTCTGAGTCTGGACTGGTGGGAGGCTTCGGCAATGGCTAGTTACCATGCTACCAGCAAAAAAGTACCGCCAAGCAGAGATTTCTGTTCCGGTACGATGCTCTGAAGAAACCATAAGAGGTACATTACCTCTCGCCAGATTAGCGCGCTTTCATCTTAAACTGTATCATCACTTACCATCAGGTGTGATCACAGTCACCTATCAGCAATTAAAAAAATACAAATTACGCAAGAAAGGACTTTTTTTAGACTTATACAGTATATTGTTACTTTTATAATAAATTGAAATAAAAACCACGAAGAATATTTCAAACTACCTATTAATGGTTAAATGTACTGCCAAAGGCTATAATAATAATAAAATATATACAAAGAGTTCAATTTCTAATCATTAATATGGTCACGACTGCGTTACCACTTAGTTTTACCACCATTAATTACCACTAGACCATAGGTCTAGTGGGAATTAATATTGAGTTTTCTATTAAGATTTTCTCAATATTTGCCCGAAGTTGGAAAGTTGGCGGTATGATCCACCCCCGTGCAGTAGAGCACGTTAAGCCGTCGGTCCTGCGCCTGATTTCTCTCCGCGAGTGTTAAATATGATGACCAATGGAACTCCTCAACGGCTTACAGTAAGAGTGCGATTTGTAGAGAATATCTAACTGTCTAACAAAGAAGTTTCACTTCTAACTTGTGTATTTTGTTCCCAGACACTTTGTTTATTGTAACTTGTTTCTTTTGGCGCATAAATAACTGAACCCAGGGACTAAATGCCAAAATTTAACCAGTAGGTCATCGCAGTTAGAATACATACATACATAAATAGCATCACGCCTCATTCATAGGGGTAGGCAGAGGCAACGTCCTTCCACTTGCCACGATCCTTGCATATCTCCTTCGCTTCTTTCATTCTCATTAAACCTTTCATACAATTTGTCGTTTAAAGTCCTCTCGACCTGGCCCCTTATTTAAAATGTCCTGGATTTGGTCCAGAAACATTCGCCTTGGTCTTCCTCTTCCAACTTTCGCATTCACTCTTGACTCATTAATCCTTTTAGTCAGTCTCCTTTCATTCATTCTCTCTACATGCCCAAACCTACCTTTCTCAATTTTAGTCACTACATCTTTTATACCACAACGTTCTCTTATCACACTATTTCTTACTCTGTCACTCAGTTTTTATCCACTCATACTTCTCAACGCCCTCATCTCTACCGCATTTATTTTAGTTGTCATTCTTCTGCCATACCCAACTTTCACTATCATACATAAGTGTTGGTCTGGCTCTTTGAGACACCATCTGGCTATTCGTAAAGGCGTGCAGAACACCATTTACCATATTCCCTGCATTCACTCTCCTTTCAATATCACTTTCGCATGTTCCATCTTTTGTAAATTTAGATCCCAAGTATACAAATTCTTTCACCTCTTCCACTTGTTCCCCATCTATCAAAATATTGCCATTCATCATAGATTCATCTCGTTCAAAAAGCATAACTTTCGTTTTGTTTACATTCACTTTCATTCCTTTCCCTTTCAAAGCTTCATTCATAATATTTAGCATCTCCTGTAGCTCATTAGCGGATGACGCAAGTATTACTTGATCATCAGCGTAGAGTAAACATTTGATGAGTAATTCATTCATTCTTAACCCATACATACTTTCTTTTAAATCGGTCAAACAGTTATTTATGAATAGGTTGAACAGCCATGGTGACGCAACACATCCCTGTAGAACACCTCTTTCGTTTATTCTGACACAAGCACTAGAACCCTCATAGAGAGACTTCAAAGCTTGAATCAGATTACCGCTCACCCCATACTTAAATAACGTAGACCACAACTCATACCACTCGATATAGAATACCTTAGAAGCTTACAGCGTATATATAAATCACTAAAAGCATCGTTTTATCTTGTACAGGTAAATTGCAAGCATTAACGTTTATACGTCATAATGCAAACCCACTCCGTTTTACGAGCCATCGGGATTGCACTCTCCGCCTTTCAAATGCCCACTAGAGACCAATGCTCAATAAGCTCATTCACTCGGCTTACCTCGTAGTCGTTACATTCTAAATTACATGCTTTTTATGCATACCCTGCAAGGGTAGTAAAGCCTACATGTTCTGTTCGTCTATACATTCGGATTAGCTTAACGTATGGAATTATTGAGTTTTCTATTAAGACTTTCCCAATATTTGCTCGAAGTTGGGAAGTTGGCGGTGTGTTCTACTCCCATGCCTCGGAGAGCACGTTAAGCCGCCGGTCCTGCGCCTGATTTCTCAAGTTGTGTCTGATTACCGTCACATCGGACTGCGAGAGTAAAGGAATAGAAAGTGCATTTATATACTATGGCAGTCGATCCGTCATCAAGCAGCGTGGAGAGTCTATGCTCTAAAAACTCTCTCTCATATAAGTGAGGAGGTCTGTGCCCAGCAGTATCGTAAAGAATTACATTTAAATGTAAATCTATAAAGTCTTTACATAAAGACTGGACAAAGGAACTTATCTATCAATGCTCTAATGATAAGAATAGGTCGTGTGTACAATCAGCTCTGTGATTTTACACGAGAAATCGATATATTTAACGACTAGCAATGCCCCGTGGATTCCTGTCAAACCGTCATGAAGCAGCGTGGAGAGTCCATGCTCTTAAAACTCTCTCTCATATGAGTGAGGAGGTCTTTGCCCAGCAATGGGACGTTAACGGGCTACTACTTGCTTTAATATGGTCACGTACATTTTAATTGATCGTAGATAAGTCGAAACATTTATTGATCTCGAGGTTTCGATTGATTATTAAATTCGTTATATCTTTTGAATGGAATGTACAATTTTGATAAATTGAAAAGTATTTTACAGGTATTTAAACGGTGTTTAATAAAATATAATTCAATATGACAACGATAAATACAGAGGTATGAATAATATGGTTCGATTATTGTAGGCATTTTTATTCCCTTTTAAAATGCAAAAAGTAGTAATATTGGCATAACTACAGTAGTTGGACATATGATATTGTAGACTTTTTTGTAGATATTAATACGTTCTATAATATTGTAGAATATTTTTTTGGTCTATCTTCAATAGTTTTCGCAGTGCATGCGATGACAGATTTTATGTGACCAATTTTTTGACACCTTGGTTTGTATTAATGCATTTTTCTTAGGGATCCCTATTTTTTTTTAGAAAGTAATTTAGCCTGTGTGGCTTAATGGAAATGCAGCTTTCCAATGGTGCAAAAAAACTTTAAATCGGTCGTGTAGTTTTTGTGTAAAAACGTTACAAACATACTAAAACACAAATGTTTCCTCTTTATAATATTAGTTTAGATAAGTCTCCTAATAAATAAAAGTTTCAACAAAATAATGACCGCTTTCAAAACAAACTGTAAGAAATATATTAAAGTGCTCTAAAAAGTAAAAAATAATATGCGTATTCTTTTTTAGAGTTCTTCGTATTCTTATATTCGGAGTCGGCGTCAGCCAAGGTAGTTGTGTTCCTTCACTTGGCAGTTGGCAGCTCCCGTACCTCTCTCTCCCCCCCCTAAACTCTGCTACCACCGCTTCACACATAATTCACCTTTCAAATATTGCAATGCAGCAATAAACGTACGATTACAGACATTTATATTTTCTGCCATAAATCGCACCCTTACTGTAAGCCGTTGAGGAGATCCATTGATCTTCATATTTAACTACGACTAGCACTTGACCATACCGAAGTTACGGTAGGCAGCTCAAATATCTGGATAGTCTATAAAAGATTCTGCCGAGTGTCATTAATTTGCTCCTAAGAATTGAAGAGTTCCGTCACTTTGTCATGCAATCCATCATCAGAACCTAACCAAACTATCACAAAACAACCCTTGAAGTATATCCTTGCCAATAAAAAAAGAATCATCGAATTCGGTTGGCGTGATCTTGAGTTATTCGTCCATTTGTCGCGCACATGCTTAATGAAAATTTAACACTTATCCTGTTTTCTGATGGTTACCATCATCAGAACTGGATTTTAAAAAAATGGGACCCTATGGAGCACCACCTTTTGTATAAAAAAAATCATCAAGATCGGTCTACCCAGTCGGAAGATATGAGGTAACAAACAAAAAAAATACAGACGAATTGATAACCTCCTCCTCTATTTGAAGTCGGTTGAAAAATAGGTACAAAGGTTTGGAATCACATAAATTATTTTTTTATGATTACACATAATGATTAGCGCTTGACTGTGATCTCACCTGATGGTAAGTGATGATACAGTCTAAGATGGAAGCGCGCTAATCTGTTAAGAGGCGATGTACCCCTTACGGTTTCTACACAGCATCGTACCGGAACACAAATCTCTTTGTTAGGCGGTACGTTTTTGCTGGTAGGGTGGTAACTAGCCACGGCCGAAGCCTCCCACCAGTCCAGACTCAGACAAATTAGAAAATATAATTTCCTAAATTCGTCCTCCCAGGGATCGAACCCAGGACCTCCACTAGCAAAGCGAATACTCGCACCACTGCGCCAGCGAGGCCGTCAAATATCACTAACGTTTCAATAATAAGACAAATCATAAAACTTATCCATTTATTTACAGATACGAAGAAGAAATATAAATTAATATTACAAATATATTAAACTTATTTTATAACACGTGAGCAACTTTCGTATTTAACTTCATGAGAAGGAATATCTTAAACGTCATGAATTAACATATAATTTAGTAAATACTACCTTCCTGGAGAAATGGTTAGCCAGAGGGCACGGATCGCTCTCTTACAGACTGGTGCAGGTGTTAACCGGACACGGTTGTTTTGGTAAATACCTGCATCAGATTGTCGGCTGTGAGGAATCGGCCACCTGCCACGAGTGTGGTACTTCCACAGATTGTTCCGCATGGGGACCTCAGCGACACGTCTTGGTGTCGCTGATGAACCTCTCGATGGTGAGCATAGTTGGCGCAATGCTTAATAACGAGACGGGCTGAAGGGCAGTCGCTACCTTCTATGAAACAGAATGTCATCGGCGCTCCATCTATCCTACGGAGGACGCGGAGAAGCAGGATGCGTAGATTTGCACATCTTCTTCCCCCTCCATAAACTATTGATATGAGACGGCTACATCCGGGGTACCAGAGTGGATTGTGCACCTCTGGTTCTCCACTCAGGGATGTCGAGGGTTTCGCTGGGTTTTAGTGGGTATTCTGATCTTTCAGTGAGTCCCACACTCCCTACCCGGGGTGCGTAAAAGCATTTCCCAGCGACAAAAAAAAAAATACTACAGAGAAATACGTGTCCAATGACGTTATAAGAAAGTCGCGAAATTGATAACCTTTTATATTAAACTCGTTGTATAAACAATCAAACGTTATTTCAAAGTAATAACAAAAATAAATGAGCTGTATCGTCCCCTGGTGCGTATACAATTTTCCATCAACCCAGGATCGAAAGATCGATAAATAAAGTTTAAAATAATATGAAATATAGTTAGATATTGAATCAATAGCATGCTTCGACTACGTAACTAAGCAACGAATCGTTTACTCATTTATTTATGACAATATTCAGACACAAACTATTTTATACCTTAAAAATAAGCTTAGATATAGATATGCAATCAAAAACAACAAAACTTAATAAAATATTCTAAATAAATGAAGAAAAATAAGTTCTAATCAATCGTAAGAAGTATTAAGTGAATTACAAATATTTTGTCATATAAAACAAGCGCGCATGCGTCGAAAATCTGAAGCATGCGCACTAAATAACCCATTTATTTAATCGGAATGCAATGTGGTATTTTCGCCACTCAAAAAATCGATACATATATGATGAAAGACACTCAATTTCATTTAACAAAAGAATTAAGTGAATTCCAAATATTTTGACATATAAATCAAGCGCGTATGCGTCGAAAATCTGAAGCATGCGCACTAAATTACCCATTTATTTAATCGGAATCGGTATTTTCCCCACTCAAAAAATCAATACATATATAATGAAAGACACGTGATTTCGTTTAACAAAAGAATTAAGTGAATTACTAATATTTTAACATATAAATCAAGCACGTATGCGTCGAAAATCGAAAACGGGAAGCACATGCACTTTCGTCACTCAAAATAATACCAAAATTATAAACTTTCATTACAGATATGTTGAAAGACACGTACTTTACCAAAGTAGAAGTAAATTACTGTTATAAATTTGTTATAACCCCCAAATACATACATACATACATAACATCACGCCTCATTCCCATAGGGGTAGGCAGAGAGAACATCCTTCCACTTGCCACGATCCTTGCATATCTCCTTCGCTTCTTTCATTCTCATTAAACCTTTCATACAAGTTCGTCGGTTTAGAGTACTCTTGACCTGGCCGTTATTTAAAATGTCCTGGATTTGGTCCAGGAACGTTCGCCTTGGTCTTCCCCTTCCAACTTTCGCATTCACTCTTGACTCATAAATCCTTTTTGTCAGTCTCCTTTCATTCATTCTCTCTACATGCCCAAACCATCTAAGCACACCTTTCTCAATTTTAGTCACTACGTCTTCTTTTCTACCACAACGTTCTCTTATCACACTATTTCTTACTCTGTCACTCAGTTTTAATCCACTCATGCTTCTCAACGCCCTCACCTCCGTTACATAATTTAAATCACACACATATCTATCACATTTTATAGATTTGAATACACAAAAACATAAATTGAGTTTTAATATGACCAAGTAACAAAACACAGGACAATATTTATTGTGAAATTACGAAATTTCTATTAAACGTTACGAAACTTGAAACCAAACGGGTTTAATTAAATTTTTAAGTACTGTAAGCCTTTACATTAGTAGATATTAATAAAAACAATGATTTACTAATATCGCGTGTTCTAGGCAGTGTTCTTTTGGCATCGACCTTATAAACTACATTAAGATAAAACGTATTCAATAATCTATCACAAGGTTACACTAACTTTATCACGCCAGTTCAGCACAAAACATCACGATTACGAACAATTAAGTGAAATATCTCAAAAAAAACAAAGCCTATTTTAAGTTACTTCACTTTGATTGGATGAAGAATGGAGTAGGACACAACACATGGATATATCTTCGAGAAACTGACCTGAATTGGGTCATATGCTTCCTGTTTCAAAATGTGCCACAGTTAGACATTTATCTTCGATATTTTCACAGTTCTTATTCAGACTAGATAATGTAATCTCATTTGGACTTTTCAAATTAGGTCACCCCATTCTCATGATATTTCGACGACGGAGCAACCGCTCCATTGCGTAGAACACGCGATCTGACCCTCAGTACGGACAAACTATCCCTCCTGCTCCAGGAAAGGCTGCTGCATCTGGATAATGGACTCTACAGATCTCCTTCCAGGACTTCCCCTGTCTCGGCCTCTCCACGTGTCTATATCCGTTACCATATCCATTATTGTATCCATAATTATAACCATAATTCCCGTAACCGTATGACCTTCTTGGGTTGCCGTTGATGGCGTCGTATATGGCGTCGAAGAATGGTGCAGCGTCAGTTATCGCAACAATCAGGAGGAGGAGAAGTAATGTTCTGGTGGACATCGCGGAAGGGTGCTAAGTGGCAATTGTCTCAATTCGTTGGCGGTCAATGCGGCCTCGGCGCGCGGAAGCTCACGGCGGTGGATTAATCGCGAATGATGCCGGGTGCTCTTGTTACCCGCCTTATATACCGGCCTCGGGTCATCTGGGCGCATAATCGTTGCGCACGCGCCGGGTTCACGGTCTCTAGCCGGGAATTACATTGAAGTGTTTACTACAAGCTGGAGTGGTATAATTTGCGCACCATTTCGCCACAGAAGGAAGTTTGTAACAAAAGCTTATCGGCTCTAATCAGCACGTGACTTAAGCTTATTTCAATCTCGCTAATAGTTATATAACACAGCAAGAACAAGGACGACCTAGCTGCACAATTTACTTTATACCAGGTTAACGATAAAGTAAACCTTCTAACTTCTTATTGAATCTATTACAATGGTTTGTATTTGTAATAGTTTCCAAAAAGCTTTCTCTTTATAAAAATGGTTAGGTCGTTCTTGAGCTTGTAGATATACAGACAATTTACTTTGAAAATTATAATTTGTGTCTGTTTATCACAGTAACAAATCTGATAGTGTTTGTCTAAACTTAAATTCTATTTCCTAAAAATGTGCATTTATCTCAGAAATTAAACTTTGTTTAGCACAAAATATCCTTGACTAATCTAAATTGAATAATTTAGAGATTAATTTACTTCGGGAAAAGATACGTTATATAGAACGTTGTGGTTTAAAAGAAGATGTAGTGACTCAAATCAAGAAGTGTGCTTAGAGAATTTGGGCACGTAGAGATAATGAATGAAAGGGGAGTGGCAAAGATGATTTATCAAGTGTGAATGGGAGAGTTGGAAAGGGAAGACCAAGGTGAACGTTCCTGGACCAAATCCAGGACATTTTAAGTAAAGACCAGGTCAAGAGTACTCTAAACTGACGAACTTGTATGAAAGGTTTAATGAGAATGAAAGAAGCGAAGGAGATATGCAAGAATCGTGGCAAGTGGAAGGACGTGGTCTCTGCCTGCCCCTATGGGAAGACGTAATACTAGGTATGTATAAAAGATACTCCAACAAGGATAATGAATCTCATGAGAAAACTTGTTCAGTCAACGAGCGATGGAAAAAGCTTTCATCAAAATTTCTCTACGTGATCAAATCTAGAAAGAATCTCTTTATTGAGTCAGATTCCTATCATGAAGCTTCAAGTACAGATCTATAAATTAAAGTCGTATAGGGGAGTGCGATATCTCGTTAGAGGCAGCGAAGAGCTTTAACTGGATTTGGCAGATGAAGGATACGAGTTGAAAGAGTAAGCTTTCATTGTATTCCAATAAAGAGAAAACACTAAAAATAGAAGAACGCTTTACCACAATGTAACGACTTCCTCCAAGCAACCTTTGGGTTAAAAATATTGCTGATAAGTAAAAGTAAAAGGGTAGAGAGTAAACAGATACGGAAGAGAATGTTGTGGTATAAAAGAAGATGTAGTGACCAAATTTGTGAAAGTTATGCTTAGATGGTTTGGGCATGTAAAGAGAATGAATGAAGACTGGCAAAAAGGATTTATAAGTTTTGAGCGAATGGGAAAGTTGGAAGGGGAAGACCAAGGGAACGTTCCTGGACCAAATCCAGGACATTTTAAATAAGGGCCAGGTCAAGAATACTCTAAGCTGACGAACTTGTATAAAATGTTTAATGAGAATGAAAGAAGCAAAGGAGATATGCAAGGATCGTGGCAAGTGGAAGGACGTGGTCTCTGCTGAAGGGAATGAGGCGTGATGCTATGCATGTATGTATGCATAATTTATACAATAATTACAATGCATTTTAAAGACGTCTTTTAAAATATGCTTTGCATTACTTATAAATCGCGGAAATACCGGAATATGTAGTCTGGGAAAAACCGGAAAGTAAGCACGATGTGAAAATTCTGCTCAAATATTACGCGAAAACACAAGGAAAATTTTTGATACACAGAAAATCTGGAAAAGCTACTGTTTAAATTCAGTCAGTTGTATAGGAAAATTGAGAAAATTCAGAAAAATTAGACGGACTTCTCGACTCGAAAGGTGTTAAAGCAACTAGTAACAAGGATGTTTTTTAAAAACTAATTTGGTTAGGTGAAGTTTTAGTATGCTCTCTCTCTCTCTCTCTCTCTCTCTCATAGTTCGACAAGGATAGCAAATACTTCACTGAAAGAAAGTGATGGCTTAACACGTTCTATGTATACGGATATATATTAAGAATTCATAACAGAAAAACTATACATATATTCCTCATTAAAATATATTAGTTATTGATTATAAATTCTAATAAAACTTTTCTATTTTATGACTTACAAAACAGCCAGCGAAATGAAATATTCATCAAAATCGATGTAGTAATGTGTATATATATGTCGGAGTGCAATAGTCTGTGGTACGCTGGCGCCACCTGTCCATCGGGTTGGGGCAGGGTCAATAAGTGGCTGTCCGGCTCGCGTCTCTCGGCAGTTATCGAGTAGCGCTCGACCAGAGCGGTCGACTGTCGGAACAGTCGCGTTCCTAGCTAATATTGTTAATGAGTTTGTTTAAGTGACTCAACGTCCACAGTATGGGAAATTAAATTATGGATCTCAATAGTGACGATATCGGCAGAGAACCCTGCGCCCCTATGCTTTATGCTCTCCGTCTCTCTCTCTTTATTCTCCGACATATATATAATTCAGGACAAACAAAGGAGAAGTTAAAGGAACAAATTTGGTTAGCATTAAAAAGGTTATAGTGAGCCAGTCTTAAAACATAGCTATATACTGTCTAGGACTTTTTTTTAGACATTTTAATAACGAACAATTTTATCATACATAATTTTTGTGAAACTTTAATCGTTTGTACAGTGGAAGCTCTCAAATGGAAAACTACAGATTTTGAAGCATTTTTCATTGGTGCACTACTCCCATTAGTCGTAGCGTAATAATATATAGCCTATAGCTTTCGTCGATAAAAGGCTATCTAACAATGAAAGAATTTTTTAAATCGGACCAGCAGTTCCTGAGATAAGCCAGTTCAAGCAAACAAACTCTTCAACTTCATAGATTACTAACCACTAATAAAACAAGGATAAATTTCTTTAAAAAAGAACCGTATGTAAAATAAAATTATTGCATAACATCAGAAACAGTGATTCAAGCTAATGAAGATGATTAATTACGTTTCCAATACGTAAATAGCATTCTAGGAAAGAATAACTCTAAAGATTAATACAATAATCGTTCAATACAAAACAAACCATATTTATCGCAAATAAATGGCCTTTGGGCTTTAATAGGCTTGTCATTTATCGATAATTGTACAAAAATGTTCGCGACTTTTCCCTTTAAAGTATAAAATAACATATTTGTTTTAATTTAAAGTCAATATTATTGTTAAAATCGTTCGTTTTCGTATAGTATATTTTTGTTTAACTCAGAGGCCCTATATACCTATAGCATATATATATTTGTATGATTGTAATTTCCGAGAATAAAGTTTTGTGTAATTAATGTAATCCCAGTGATTGGCTAGAAATAAAACGCCAATCATAGGATGTTCTTTTTACCAAATATTGTATCAACCACCGTCGTTTGCTTGTCACAATAGTGCACGTTTGCCAGTCGCAAACACCATAGATTAATAAGTCAATTTGGTAAACACGTCCCCGTCTCATCTGCAAGAAAGTAAAATGTCACTACGCCACAAGGTGACACTCTACAAAACTTGCATCCGACCCATATTCTCTTATGCGAGCGTAGTGTTCGCTCACGTTCCTGCATGCCGGCTGGTTCGACTCCAGACGCTGCAGAACAAATTCATGCGCATAGCCACGGGCGCCCGCTGGTTCATGCGCANCGTCTGCAGACGCTGCAAAATAAATTCATGAGGATGGCCACGGGATGCCCCTGGTACGTCCGAAATGTAGACCTACATAGGGACTTAGAACTCCCCACGATAAAGAGTTATTTCAATGATCTCTCCGAAAATTATTTCGAGAGAGCCATCAATCATAGGATCCCACTAGTGGTTAACGCGTCCTCTTATAGGATCCGTCTCAACGTTCCGCCTAGGAAGAGACGGCCTAAATATGTCCTTAACGACCTTGAAGATACGATAACTATCGACAATCTACCATACCAGGTAGAGACAAACACTTAAACAAGCGAAACACAGCGACTCCGCCAGCGGAGTCGAGGTCCCCGATTTCTGACGTCACCCGGACGTGGACTTCACCCACGTTCCCGGGGGCGCTTCTGATTCTCCCTTTTCAGGTGATGTTCTGCTATATAGTCGCTCCAAGCCGAGGCTCGGTCTCGCAGGAGACGCTCTTGGAGCGGCGTTTCCCTGAAGAGCGAGCCCTTTTCAGGGCTCGCACTCGAAATGTGGCGGCCTCCATAATAGCCCGCCCTCCTTCCAGTTACGCTATAAAAGCCAGTAGAGCTAACAGCTAAACAACAGTTCGAATCGCGATTCATAAATCCTCGTCTGGTGATAGGTACACGGCGGAGCGTTGGAGTGAAGAATTTGGTGGCATTTTCATTTATCCTGAACCGGCAAATCTTCGCAAGAGTGAGCTGCCAAAGGGGCTCAAAAACACCTATTAAAAAAAAATGAAAATTATTTTTAAAACTTAAGATATATAGGTAGTTTTTTTTTTAAATATATCATATATAAACCTCGATGACTATGCTTGGATTAGATAGAAATAAAAAATTCATAATAAATATTATATTTATTTACCGGTGTATTCTCCGTAGAATCCACTCTCCGAAAGCGGTTGATTCATTACCAACGGAAAGATTTAACGATAGAAAACAACTTGTGAAATATTCTTTAATAAAGTATGCTTTGGATTTGATATACTCGTATAAATGTTTCGAAATCGATCACTCATATATGTATACATTCAGAGATACCCAAAACGATTAGACACCGTGAGTTTACAGTTACAAAAGCGGCCGATATCGCTTTAAAAACATCAGGACATTGCGAGAAACAACTGAGTGACTGACTATGTGACTGATTAAGTGACTTACTAGCTATATTATTGATAGACTGACTTATTGTCTAACTGATTAACTATCTGACTTATTAACTACCTAATTAATAGGCTGACCAATTTACTGAATATCCGATTAACTTACTAGCTACCTTATTAATAGACTGACTAACTGACTGACTTTCTGATTAACTAACTGACTTACTAATTACCTTATTAATAGGCTGACCAATTTACTGAAAATCCGATTAACTTACTAGCTACCTTATTTATAGACTGGCTAACTTACTGACTATCTGATTAACTGTCTGACTTACTAACTACCTTATTGATAGGCTGACTAATTTACTGAATATCCGATTAACTTACTAGCTACCTTATTTATAGACTGGCTAACTTACTGACTATCTGATTAACTATCTGACTTACTAACTACCTTATTAATAGGCTGACTAATTTACTGAATATCCGATTAACTTACTAGCTACCTTATTTATAGACTGGCTAACTTACTGACTATCTGATTAACTATCTGACTTACTAACTACCTTATTAATAGGCTGACCAATTTACTGAATATCCGATTAACTTACTAGCTACCTTATTAATAGACTGACTAACTGACTGACTTTCTGATTAACTAACTGACTTACTAATTACCTTATTAACAGGCTGACTAACTTACTATTTGATTAACTAACTGATTTACTAACTACCGTATTAATAGACTGACTAATTTACTGAATATTCAATTAACTAAATGACTTACTTACGAACTTATTAATGGGCTGACTAACTAACTGACTATGCGATTAACTTAACGATTGATTAACTGACTGACTACCTTATTAACTAACCGACTGATTATCTGAATAACTAACTGACTGACTAACTAACTATCTTACTTACTAACTTATTAACTGATTGATTGGCTGACTCACTAACTGGCTGACTGACTGACCGACTAACTGGCCGACTAACTGACCGACTAATAGACCGACTAACTGACTGACTAACTGGCTGACTGACTACGTGACTGACTATCTGACTGACTATGATCTCACTTTATGGTAAGTGATAATACAGTCTAAGATGGAAACGGGCTAATCTGGTAACAGGCGATATACCCCTTATGGTTTATACACAGCATCGTAAATACAAATCTCTTTGTTTGGCCGCACGTTTTTGCTGGCAGAGTTTTAACTAGCCACGGCCGAAGCCTCCTACCGGTCCAGATTCAGGCAAAATAGAAAATTCAATTTCCTAAATTCGTCCTAACGGGGATCGACCTGGAACTTCTATGCTAGCAAAGCGAATACTCGCACCACTACGCCAACGAGACCTTCAAAACTAGCAGCCTCAATGTCTTGAAGTTCAATATTCCTAACGCGACGTAAACGATCACTATGAATATCTATTCTTCACTATATTCCCACGGGATCAGGAACTAATCGTAAAATCGTGACATACTTCAGCGATCAAGGTCACAACTAGTTGTAAACAGGACGATTGATTGTAATGACGCTGAATTTGACCTTAACAATGCCTGTGCTCGAAATGTAACTGAAATCTATAAACAAACTTGTTTATATTACTGGTACCTCCTACATTGCCTCATTAGTCTGACTGCATCATTGGACAGCTTATTCTACTACAGACATGAGGTCCTGGGTTCCAGTCCCGAGTCGGACGAATTCAAGAATTGATTGACTTTTCAATTAAAAAATCCTCAGTATGCCCTAACCCTCGTGCCTCGAAGAGCACGTTAAAAAGTCGGTCCTAAACCTGATCTCTTTCTGTGAGTGTCAGTTTCCCTTCAATGATGCACCTGTGGATTCAGCGCAGCACAATCTGGCAGAATGCTCGGCGTGGGCGGCCCGGCGGCATCTATTGACGTCGTTGGTCGGGGGAAACATTTTGCTGGAGGTAACGTAGTTGGCGCAATGCCCACTGGTGATAGGGAGTGGAGGGTAGTGGCGTCCATCTGTGAAAGCGATACTGTTGACGCTGCTTTACTTCGGCGTTTGGGAGGTAGGAGGCGTAGATTTCCGCTTGTCCTTCCTCCTTCTTAAGTTTCCAAGAGGAATCTTCCGGAGTGCCAGGGTAGATTGCGTCCACCGATCTTCTGGTGCTCCACAAAAGGATGCCTACACTCTGGATTTTACTCTGATCGGGGTGCATAAAGGCATTTCCCAGAATGAAGAAATAGAGTGTACACTTTTTTTGCGCATGAAAGTTATACCTCAACTGAAATTTATTCCTTCAAAAACAAGGGTGGGACGTGCTGAAGGAGAGAATACCCACTAAAACCGGACGGGACCCTTAGCATCCTGTACAGGAGCACAGCACCAGAAGTTCAGCGAGGACATTACTCTCTGGGACCCCGGACATCACCTGTTATGACCATTCACGAAGGTCCGTCTCCCGGTCTCCTCCTACAGATAGAGGTGGCTTTAGCTGCAGTTTCTGTCCCCCTCTCTGGTGCCTCCTACTGCGAAGACATTCTCACATAAAGAAGATACCGTCTGACACCCACTTTCACTTCTAAGCTAACTATGCTGCCAAATCAGAATGGAGCAGTGGCTCAATGGGTCTATGCTCTAAAAACCCTCACTCCTATGAATGAAGAATTCTGTGCCCAGCAATGTGAACTTTAATAGGCTACTTACCTTACCAACTATATCATCAAACCATCCTAAATTAGTCCCATATTTATTTATACTGCGCAATTTCTTCTACGTACATTTAAATGTGGAACTTAAAGAACTGCGGCACCTTCTATTTAATGCTTACGTTGTTTTGTATGTTCTATATATAAATATCATCAATATCGGTTGGGTTATTTCGAAGTTCATCGCAGTCAAATACTGTGACGAGAATCCATTTTATGTACTTCAAAATGGGAACATTAGAAAAGATGGCTTCGATGGCTTTAGCCAACTAAATTCCATCATCAAATGAGATTCCCATTATTCCCACCGAGGGAAAGCGCTAGTCATCGTCGTCTCAACCGATGGACGTCTACTGCTGGACAAAAGTCTCTCTTAATGTATTCCATTGGGCTCAATGTTGCGCCGCTTGTATCCAGCGGCTGCCAGCGACCCGCATGATGTCATTGGTCCACCTGGTGAGGGGTCTGCCGACGCTGCGTTTTCCGGTGCGAGGCCGCCACTCTAGCACCTTCGGGCTCCAACGTCCATTGGTTCTGCAAACTATGTGCCTTGCCCATTGCCACTTCAGCTTTGTAATTTGGTAGGCTACGTCGGTGACTTTAGTTCTTCTACGGATTTCCTCATTTCTCGTTTGATCACCAAGGGAAACCTCAAGCCGCTCCATTACCCGCTGAGTGCTCTGAGTCTTCTTACGAGCCCCATAGTCAGCGGCCATATCTCGGAACCATATGTAATCGCTGGCAACATGCACTGTTCGAAGACCTTAGTCTTCAGGCACTGAGGTGTCTTCAAGTACTACAATCAAAACGTGATGTTGTGAATGTAGTATGCCGAAAAATGGATGTGGGTGCCGTGAAAAACAAAAGGATCAGACGTAGGGTAGACAGATTCTGCCCTTGACAGCTTGACACAACCGCTCACTGCAGTAATGTCGTGACCACGATCCAAGCAATTGATTCGAAATATCGGCAAAATTAAACGCCATCGTGGTATGTACCCGTTCAAATAGTCAATAAGTGCAAATTGACTCTTGCTTCGACAACAGTAAATACTTGCAATTTATTATGAACTTTATTGAATAGCAATAAAGGTTGAATTGACTCAACATTTTAGTTAGAAAACGTTTGTATGGCAAACATGAATGGGATGTTTTTAGGACTTTCCTCTGTAATTATTCGATTTTTTTTCGCCGTAAAAACCATCCTTGGACTTCAACGAACATTAAAAAAACAATTGTCAAAATTGACCTAGGCGTTGTTGAGTTATGCGCTTACCAACACATTTTGCTTACCGATTCATTTCATATTAAATAAATACTAAACAAAACACAATCGATTAAATGACACACAGAATCTTTTTTGTTTTGAAACATCTTTACATAACCTATGAAAGACGAATAATTTTTAAACAAAAGAGAGTAGCATAAATGAATGCCATATTTACATAACCTAAAAACGAATTAACAAAACCGTTGCTATGGACAACGGTCTATTAATTCATGTCACAACCTTGCGGATGCGTGGATAAATTCGTGGGAGTGCGTGGGTGGATGCGTAGGAGTGCGTGGGTGGATGCGTGGAAGTGCGTGGGTGGATGCGTGGAAGTGCGTGGGTGGATGTGTGGGTGTGCGAGGGTGAATGCGTGGGAGGGTGTGTGGAAACGCGTTTATAAGACATTGACATTTACGTGACGTGACGTTAGACATTTTGCCGGTCTTTGTGCGCTTCGTAGCAGAAACAAATGACTATCCACATAAATTTGAAAAAAAAATGGTAAAGGGTTGATGGAAATAAAAAATGAATTGCCTAAGACCTTCTGCAATTTATTCCGCATCGAATGGTCATGGTCTCATGCCAATCGATCCAGTAGTTTCAAGTTTATCGATAACAAAGAAAAAAAGTGTTGCTTTTATATATATAGATATGTCTGTCTGTGTGAGTGTGTTCTGTACTTAAGTGCGTTCATGCGTGCTTGTGTGTGCACTTTACTGCAGTAAAAAAAAAAATTTTTTTTTATTATTTTTGCTGACTGAATAGCGCTTGACTGTGATGTCACCTGATGGTAATTGACGATACAGTCTAAGATGGAAGCGCGCTAATCTGTTAAGAGGCGACATACCCCTTACGGTTTTTACACAGCAACGTACCGGAACACAAATCTCTTTGTTTGGCGGTACGTTTTTACTGGTAGGGTGGTAACTAGACACGGCCGAAGCCTCTCACCAGTCCAGACTCAGACAAATTAGAAAATACAATTTCCTAAATTCGTCCTACCGGATTAAACCCGGGACCTCCACTAGCAAAGCGAATACTCGCACCACTGCGCCAGCGGGGCCGTCATATAATTTAGCTGTAAGTGCGTAAGTAATGCTAATAAAACGTTTTATAAATATGATATTTTTTTAAATCAGAATCAATATTTTTCCGTCCCATCATCAGAGGTGTAATAAGTACTATCGTCTGTCTTCGTTTTGAGAACAGTCTTCTAATACTTTGTATAGTGATATCCGTATAAAAAGTTGACATTAGAGAAATGGTATTTATGAAGCTAAATTTGACAGGTAAAAACTCGATCAGCCGAGACAGTAGTTTTGAACATTCACGTTTTAAAAAGGAATATAGCGGGGGTTGCTAAATAAAGTCGAACTTAAAGGTAAAGTCGCAGGTAACAGCTAGTATTTTAATGTGGATTCACGAGATATAATGAAATACTTCCACGGGCAGAGGTGAACGCACCTCCATGAACTTGACTTTAATACGCGCACTCGATGTTCGCGTTAAGCCGTAATCGATTTATTGACAACGTGTCCTATTTTTACGAGAAAAGTGGGGCATTCTTCTACAAAAAGGCAGGATAAGTAGTCTGTTAAAGTCCCACGGCTGGGCACAGTCCTCCTAACAGATACGAGGTAGTTCTTTTCGAATATAGACCCACCAAGCTTAAAATTTTTACGAGCTTTTACAGCACTTGTTATAGAACCATTGTAATGTTTCGCCAGCATTTTTTAACGTAAATAACCGCCGCCTGCCCCGCACGGACGTGTTTGCATCGGATGCCCCGTGGGTCTAATGACGCTAAAATGGATCTGGGGACACAAATGATCACTAATAAACACTCACAGCTTACGACACACACACCGTTAGTAACAGTCACATTGTAACTGATATATTTTTTGTTTGTTCTATAGTCTGGTATTATTTCTGCGCATATTTTTTACGACAGCTATGGAGAATCAAAATAGATATAACACATTATGACTTAAAAAGAAAGAGATGGGTCTATTTCTGATTGCCAGAGTTGAGACACAACTATCGTATCATGTCAACTAGTAGTTGACATGGCAAAAGATAATCTTTCATTTAATTTTACCTAGGAGAACTCGAAAAAAGAAAATACGGAATTATTTTTATTAATTTTTAACCGACTTCAAAAAAGGAGGAGGTTATCAATTCGTCTGTATTTTTTTATGTTTGTTACTTCATATCTCCCGACTGGGTGGACCGATCGTGATGATTTTTTTTATATGAAAGGTGGTGCTCGTCATAGTGTCCCATTTTTTTTAAACCAGTTCTGATGAAGGAATCCATGAGAAAACCGGATAAGTCTTAAATTGGCATAACTATGTGCGCGACAAATGTACGAGTAACTCAAGATCACGCCAACCGATTTCGATGATTCTTTTTTGATTAGAAAGGATATACTTCAAGGATTGTTTTGTGATTGTTTGGTTAGGTTCAGATGATGGGCTCCATGACAAAGTGACGGAACTCTTCAATTCTTAGGAGCAAATCAACGATACTAGGCAGAATCTTCTATAAGCTATCCAGATATTTGAGTTACTTACCGTAACTTCGGTATAATCAAATGCTAGTCGTAGTTAAATATGAAGATCAATGGAACTCCTCAACGGCTTACAGTACGGGTGCGATCTTGTAAAAATATATAACTGTCTGTAATCAAATGGCAAAGGCCTTACGTTTGTTGCTGCATTGCAATATTTGAAAGGTGAATTATGTGTGAAGCGGTGGTATAAGGTTGCGGATTCGATCCCGGGTGTGGCGATATTAATGTAAATTTAACTTTGTAAAGTTGTTTCATTGATACGGTGTTATCTCATATGAGCAACACATTTTTAGGTAAACACATAGTGAGACAACTTTGTTAGTTTACTTCAGATTTATTAAAAATCAAAAAATAAATAGAAATATTAACAAATAAAGAACCGCCTTCAAATAAGACTTACAAATATACTGATATGCTCTAAAAAGTAAGAAATAATTGCGTATTCTTTTATAGTGTTCCTCGTATTGTTATATTTGGAGTCAGCCAAGGTACCTACATATATAGCTATAAGTGGGAGAGACGCGAGAGCTGCCAAGTGGACACCCGGGGACCATCTTCCTTGGATGACACCGACTCCAAATATAAGAATACGAAGAACACTATAAAAGAATACGCAATTATTTCTTACTTTTTAGAGTAAATAATATATTTGTAAGTTTGTTTTGAAGGCGGTTTCTTTGTTGTTATAATTTTTATTTATTTCTTATCATCATCAGATGTAAATTTGAAATATCAATATAACTCTATTTATAATATTTGACAATTCAAAAGCCTACGTGAGTTTCCGATTTGATTTGATTTGATTATAGCATTGATTTATAAAACTGCCTAATTGGTCTAGTGGTCAGCATGCTCGACTACAGACATGAGGTCCTGGGTTCGAGTCCCGGGTCGGGCCAATTCAAAAATCAATATTGAGTTTTCTATTAAGATTTACTCAATATTTGCCCGAAGTTGGGAAGTTGGCAGTGTGATCCACCCCCGTGCCTCGGAGAGCACGTTAAGCCATCGGTCCTGCGCCTGATCTCTCTTCGGTCGTGTCGGATTCCCGTCACACGGGACTATGAGAGTGAAGGAACAGAGAGTGCACTTGTGTCCTATGCCTGCCAATCCGCAGTGGAGCAGCGTGGCGGGTCTATGCTCTAAAAACCCTCTCTCATGCGAGAGAGGAGGCCCGTGCCCAGCAGTGGGACGTTAATGGGCTGCTACTTACTTTTTTTTTACTTTTATTGATTTATAGCGCCTTGCCTTTATAGAAATAAACGGATAATTCATCTACTAATTACTGTAACAAACACATCCGTCATTGTCCCTGACCGACATATTAATCTGGAAAATAATAATTAGTTTTAATTAAATCTGGCACAATGTCATTACTTAATTACCACTTGATAATTATTATTTGTCAAACCATATAACAATATATTTGCTTTTTAATTATTTACCTAATTACTACTTTTTTATTACATATCAGCTGGCTGAAATCTCACCTGATTGTGATTGATGATAGAATATAATACAACATATTACGTGGGAAAAGGCGAAGAGTAATTCTACAGTAAATTTCTGGCATATTGCATAGGTGATGCGTGCGTGCGTGGATGTATGCGTGCGTGGGTAGGTGAACGCAAGCGTGCGTGCGTGGGTGGACGCGTTAGAGCGTGGGTGGACGCATGCGAGCGTCGGTAGATGCGTGCATGCGTGGGTGAACGTAATGTGCGTTAAGCGGGCGTGCGTGGGTGGGTCCACGCGTGCGTGGGTGGATGCATACGTGCGTGGGTGGATGCGTTAGTGCGTGGGTGAACGCATGCGTGAGTGAGTGGATGCGTGCGTGCGTTATGTGTGCATGCGTGGGTAAATGCATGCGTCCATGGGTGGATGCGTTAGTTCGTGGATGGATTCAAGCGTGCGTGCGCGGGTAGATGCATGCGTGCGGGGGTGGATGCATGCGTGGGTGGATGCAAGCGTGCGTTATGCGTGCGTGGGTGGATGCACGCGTGCCTTATGCGTTCGTGATTCGAGCGTGCGTGAGTGGATGCGTGCGTATAGTAATGCGTGCCTGAATAGATGGTGCATAGGTATGTACGTGTATGCCTGCGTGCGTGCGTAGGTGGGTGCTTTAGTGATGCGTTTATGATACATGGTTGTATGCGTACACATATCGTGTGCATATGTATAGAATACCAAGAATATTTATTAAAGTTCGTTAAAGTAAAATCATTTAAAGGCAAAAAGCACTTTTTTTAAATACATATATTTATTCATTTATAATAAAATTCATAAGAATTTAGGTTAAAACTAACAACTGGAACCTGTAATGTAAAATAAATAACATAATTACACCAAAATAAAATCATGACATCCTCATTTGCCCCTTTTTATTCTTTCCGTGTATCTATATGTATAAAAATCAATCCAGTTTTCGTTGTAATCTATAACTCAAGAACGGACTCAACTATCCAAAACAAAGGTTTAGGGTTTGTTCGCACTATTTAGTAGATGTTTTATGTGAAGTTTGATTAAAATCGATCGAGCGGTTCTTCATTTATCACATGTTTTGTAACAAATAATTTAAGTAAATGGCGGATCATTTTGTTGATCATGAAATTGATCATGAAATCAATTAATGCAATCACTGCCTCATTGGTATAGTAGTTAGCATGTTCGACTACAGACATGAGGTCCTGGGTTCGAGTCCCGGGTCGGGCCAATTCAAAAATCAATATTGAGTTTTCTATTAAGATTTTCTCAATATTTGCCCGAAGTTGGGAAGTTGGCGGTGTGATCCACCCCCGTGCCTCGGAGAGCACGTTAAGCCGTCGGTCCTGCGCCTGATCTCTCTCCGGTCGTGTCGGATTCCCGTCACATCGGACTATGAGAGTGAAGGAATAGAGAGTACACTTGTTGTGTACTATGCCTGCCAATCCGCAGTGGAGCAGCGTGGTGGGTCTATGCTCTAAAAACCCTCGCTCCTTGGAGTGAGGAGGCCTAGTGCCCAGCAGTGGGACGTTAATGGGCTGCTACTTACTTACTTTACTAATGAAATATTTTTTTGTTTGGATAAACGATTTTGATGTTTTAGTAAATTTATTTTATACTTTGCAAAGCACGTACCCGCCCGCTAGTATAAATATAAATGTTTGAATGTGTATTATAGAAATGAATGATATTACACGGAATAGCATCAGAAAGTGCTGAATGAATTTGAGCTACACTTGCACACTTGAGCTGATATAATAAAGAATTATTGCGCTTTCAGTAGGCTCTGACTTGTTATAAGCGAACTTAACTGTATATTCAAATATATATGTCGGAGAATAAGAGAGAACCGAGAAGCACAGGGGCGTAGGGTTCTCCGCCGACATCGTTATTAATTAGATCCATTATTTAATTTCTTATTCTGTGGGCGTTCATGGGTATTGTTGGTGCAATCAAACACTGTATTAATTAACTCGGTTTATAATGTTCAATCACTTAATGTTCCCGATATCAATTTACACAAACTCATTAACACTATTAGCTAGGAACGCGACAGTTTCAACAGTTGACTGCTCCGGTCGAGCGCTACTCGACAACTGCTGAGTGACTCCCGCCGGACTGCCACCATTGACTCTGTGCACGCCGATAGATGGCGCCAGCGTTCCACAGACATCTGCCCTGCGACATATATTTATTTAAGAGACGTAAAAAACCCTAACACGTAACGATATTAAATTCATTACATCAACTTCCTTTCATTTAAGATTATTATCACTATTTAATACAGCGACTGCATATAAAATAAAATCGTATGCTGTTCGCACACTTTGTAATACATGGACATTTATAATTAACTAGCAGACCCGACAGACTTCGTTCTGTAAAAAAGATTTGGAATGTGACAGATTTCAGTTTTACGAATCATTTTCGAAATTAAATTACAGCAATACTAAATATGTATACCTCTTACATTTGTGACTATTCAATTGATTTTGAACTATCGTCGTCGTCTGAACATAGGTCTCATGAAATGATGTCCACAAGGCACGATCTTGTGCTGCCTGGCTCCAGCGGCTACCGGCGATCCTCCTTATATTGTCGGTCCACCTTGTGGGAGGTCTTCCTACACTGCGTCGCACGATGCGGGATCGCCATTCCAGGACCTTCCGGCCCCAACGTCCGTCGGTCCGTCGGACTATATGCCCCGCCCATTGCCACTTCAGGTTCGCGATTCGAAGGGCTATGTCGGTGACTTTGGTTCTGTTACGGATCTCCTCATTTCTAATTTGATCGCGTAGAGAAACTCCGAGCATAGCCCTCTTCATCGCACGCTGAGCGACTCTGAGCTTTCGAATGAGGCCCATAGTCAGCGACCACGTTTCGGAGCCGTAGGTCAATGATTTTGAACTATATCCAGCTGTATTAAAGTGCAAATTCACTCTTTCACGTTAGAAACACACCTACATTCCTTAGACAACAGTGAGTGATTATAATTCATTATAAACTTTATTCAATAGCAATAAAGGTCAAATTGACTCTACATTTTACTAAGGGCTGTTTTTAGGGTTTTCCCTGCAATTCGAACTTTTCTCGCCGTAAAAACCATCCTTGGACTTCAACGAACATTAAAAAAAAGAATTGTCTAAATTAACCCAGGCGTTGTTGAGTTATGTGCTTACCAACACATTTTGCGATTCATTTTTATATTTTAGATGGAAAATTTGAACGAGACCAGCTGTGGGACTTTAATAGGCTGCTACTTAATTTACTTAAATAATTTAACGTATCCGGCTGAGTTTATTATGGGTTCTTCTCTGTAAAGGGCCACAAGGACCTTGTTAACATTAAATTTTAAATCGTTCTTTAGTATTATTATCACGAATGGGAAGATGACGATTCAAAAGTGTTGATACTTCTATAGTAATCGGTTGAAAAGTCGATTTTAATATCGAAATATTTTCTTTATTTTCATTTAAATCCTACGAAAAATGCCTGTATCTCGTAATGTTACAATACAGCCACATTATTTTGTTTCATCGACGTGGGTGTACTGGAAACGTTTCCATAAGTTTTTACGATCAGGATAAACGACCGGCCCTTTTCAGTGGCTTTATAATATTTACATTTGTAATCAAATGAATGGATTAAACTTCATCAGCGAATGAAACATCCATTTTAACTGAAGAACTTTTAATTCTTAGTAAGTAAGGAGCAGCCTATTTAACGTCCCACGACGTCGTCGTCGTCGTCTTCGCTTCAACCGATGGACGTCCACTGCTGGACATAGGTCTCACGTAATGACGTCCACAAGGCCCGATCTTGCGCCGCCTGGCTCTGATGAGATCTCCTAATGGTTTTATACTAGTACATCTCGATCCCGTGTAAATATGGAAAATCCGTTCAATGTTATTCACCCTGAATCTATTTCTAGACGAGATAGTACTTAATTTAATTACAAGTAATTATTCCTCATGATACACAGAAATATGTCATCATCATTCTTAGTAAATATAAGACAAATATTCTTATGAATCATTTATAGTTTTCCTCGTGTCCTTACTCGGTCATTTGTTTACATAAAGGAACAAACGTGTAAGTTAATCCTATTCCTAAACCCTTCTAATTACACCTCGATACGAACTCAATAACCCACTATATCCAAATATCGTTTTATTAGCCACTCCATCATGTTAAATAAATAGCTTCATAAAACATTAGTAAATACAAAAACCAGGATAGAAACACCATTTCTTTCCTGGTTTTTAGTCAGACATTCCATTCAAATGTCAGAGAAGTTCTGAGTCAATAGTATTATAAATAAATCTCTTCTCTAATATTATAAAAGAATGTTTTTTCTTTTTATTTAATTTACATATATATCGGCGAATGTTGCGGATATCCTGAACTGCACACAGATGGAAACATTCGTCATGTTTCCATCTTGGAAGAGCTAAAGGTAACGCAAAGACTTTCCGCGATGTTTATTTTATTTATCTTTATTAAAAGGCACTTGTCCCAGTTTACAGTTTAGTAACATAAAAAAAAACAAAACATACAGAAAAAAATCAAAACTTAAATTAAAATTAATAATAATAATAAATAAATTTTGAATTAGAATACACTCAAAATTAAATCTAATAATAATAAAAATACTAAATAAATCTAAGGGTATAAGGCTTCCTCGTCATTTTCGTATTTGTAGAAATTTATAGTATGTTGTACTTTATGTGTCTAAAGCGCATACTAGAAAGAAAGAAAAGAAAGAAACATTTATACTGTAATGGTGTTACAAACAGTACTCTTAATCTAGCTTTGCAGCGTTACTGCCTGTAACACCACCTGGAAAAGGTTCACAGCAATTGTCATGTGTTATACAACACCTGACGCTGATTTTCAGCTGTGACCCCGGTGACGCCACAGCGTGTTAAAATATTTGAAAAAAAAACATTAAATGTATACTAAAATTAATCCAGTCTTAATAAAAAGAGAAAACATAATTTTTCATTCTGATTCACTCGGCATGATAAACGTAGTCAATAAAAAAAAATAATAATAATTTAAAAAAATGATAAATTAGTAGATATACTCGTAAATGAAAAGATATGATAGACTAATGATAAAATTAAAATAAATACTACAGTTCTTTGGACATATCGCGCGAAGGCCGAGAGATAACCTAGAGAAACTCATATTGACCGGAAAGAAGGAAGGCAAAAGGCACAGAGGCACAAGTCCAAAGCGATGGTCCGATCAAGTAGCGGAACAGCTGGATACCAAAGCCAGTCAGGCCATCGCTACCGATCGGCAAAGATGGCACAGCTTGCTTCACACACAGGAATATCACAATGCTCAGCAATGACCGATGACCAGAGAAGGAGGATATATATTTTGGTTGGAAAGTAAATAAGATTGTCAATATAAATGTATATCTAATAATCTGAATGAAAGTATAGTACGTTGGTGAATTCACGGGGCATTGCTAGTCGTTAAATATATCGATTTCTCGTGTAAAATCACAGAGCTGATTGTACAGACGACATATTCTTATCATTAGAGTATTGGTAGATAAGTTCTGACTGCCTCATTGGTCTAGTGATTAGCATATTCGACTACAGACATGAGGTCCTGGGTTCGAGTCCCGGGTCGGGCCAATTCCAAATCGATGTTGAGGTTTCTATTAAGATTTTCTCAATATTTGCCCGAAGTTGGGAAGTGGCGGTGTGATCCACCCCCGTGCCTCGGAGAGCATGTTAAGCCGTCGGTCCTGCGCCTGATCTCTCTCCGGTCGTGAATAGAGAGTGCACTTGTGTACTATGCCTGCCAAACTGCAGTGGAGCAGCGTGGTGGGTCTATGCTCTAAAACCCTCTCTCATATGAGTAAGGAGGCCTGTGCCCAGCAGTGGGACGATAATGGGCTGCTACTTACTTACTTAGATAAGTTCCTTTGTCCAGTCTTTATGTAAAGACTTTATAGATTACTGCTGGGAACAAACCTCCTCACTCATATGAGAGAGAGTTTTAAGAGCATAGACTCTCCACGCTGTTTCATGACGGATTGACTGCCATAGTACACAAGTGCACTTTCTATTCCTTTACTCTCACAGTCCGATGTGACGGTAATCAAAAACAACTTGAGAAATCAGGCGCAGGACCGACGGCTTAACGTGCTCTCCGAGGCATGGGGGTAGAACACACCGCCAACTTCCCAACTTCGAGCAAATATTGGGAAAGTCTTAATAGAAAACTCAATAACTCCATACGTTAAGCTAATCCGAATGTGTAGACGAACAGAACATGTAGGCTTTACTACCCTTGCAGGGTATGCATAAAAAGCATGTAATTTAGAATGTAACGACTACGAGGTAAGCCGAGTGAATGAGCTTATAGCTGCATTGGTCTCTAGTGGGCATTTGAAAGGCGGAGAGTGCAATCCCGATGGCTCGTAAAACGGAGTGGGTTTGCATTATGACGTATAAACGTTAATGCTTGCAATTTACCTGTACAAGATAAAACGATGCTTTTAGTGATTTATATATACGCTGTAAGCTTCTTAGTTTAGTCGTGTATTTTCAAAATTGATTTCATTCAAACTGTGATGACCTACTGGTTAAAAACTGGCAATTAGTCACTAGGTTTATTTATTGTGTCTGCATACAAAATACATATGTTTGAAGTGAAACTTCTTTGCTAAACAGTTAGATATTTTCACAAATTGCACCCTTACTGTAAGCCGTTGAGGAGTTCCATTGAACATCATATTTAACTATGACAATCATTTGACCATATCGACGTTACGGTAGGTGCCTCTAATATCTGGATAGCCTATAAAAAGTTCTGTCGAGTATCGTTAATTTGCTCCTAAGAATTGAAGAGATCCAAACCATCATCAAACAACCCCAAAATAATAAACAAATCATCGAAATCGATGGGCGTGATCTTGGCCTAAGGCCTAGTTACAAATTCTCACGGGACACTGTTGTTTCAGAGAGTATCTGTGTCACCTCGGTGTCGCCACTGAGAACAGGAACAGGACGACGCCCAACAACCCTGGGAGAGTGTCCTGCGTGGATCTCACAAAGTCATCGCTTGGTCAGTATGAATCGAGAAAACCTTTCTCTACAAGTTATTTTGGCGAAGACACTAGCGAAACAAGCTATGTCAAACGTGATGGTCTCTTTTGTCATGGTCAAGAAGGAGAGGGCTGAGCGGAAGAGGGAAAAAGATCCTCTCCTGAAGAAGAAGAGAAAGAAGGCAAAGACCGGGGCCGGGTTGTTCAAACAATGACAATGGGAGTTGTGCCAGTTTACTTAGATTAATATGGTCCTAATCTGCCCTGTCAAGACCTGTTGCCAACAGCAGTCGCCTAATAGGAAGAATCCAAAAAGTACCACGGACCTCCCGAAAGCCACCGGGGGGATTTTAGTGCAAAAACCACATAATCAGTTTTTTCCCGAAAAAGATTGGGGACCGTATGAAGATTTTAACCCCCCTCCTCGCTCCGATAAAAGAGTGCAGATATATGAATATCCTAATGAAACATCTACATGCATACAAGCTAAGGATATATTATAAACATTCATATATGTATATATGAATTCAGACTTTTTCCACTGGCAAATGCTTTTATCCCTGCCACGAAGAAGGGATTGTGAGACGCTGGCAAGGCCAGAATACCCACTAAAACTCGGCGACACTCTCCTCACCCTGAATTTGTAGTGTCAGAGGCTCGCTTGCGCATTCGCCCTGAGATTCCTTGATGAAACCGACTAATGGTGTCCAAGGAAACAAGTGTTAGTTTGAACATCATCAATCCGTTTCACCCGGGAATGTCAGGACGAATGCGCAAGGGAGCCTCTGACAAAGGGCAAACGTAGTAAGGAAATTTGCTACCAGAAGTGGAACTACAATAGGTTAGTAGCTCATCCAAAGGTATGGTACGGAAAGCCTATTAACATCCCACTGCTGGACACGGGCCTCCTCACTCTTATGAGAGAGGGTTGTACAGAATAGACACCAGCCTTTTTACCCAAAAATTAATGGAAAATTCTCAAACAATAACACATAATTTACCTATTACCAAAACACTATGAAACTACATTATATATTTATCGTGTTCTGGTGTTCCATCGTTTAAATAAAAACAACCACGGTCAATTTTCAAAAATATTATTTATTACTTTAAACTAAATTATTCATTATTTATTTAATTAAATGACAATAACCAATAATTTATGGGTGCAAGGTGTGCACCGGACACGACCTCGAGTAAGAATGCCCGCCAGTCTAATGCAAGCCCTTTTATACTAGTTTCTGCGAGTGGGGGTAGTTCGAATGTTGGTAGACGTTTGTTGCTAGCTCGCTGCACACCTTGTTACCAACATTAAAAAGCGTTGCTGCCGTCATATTCAATAACGTAATCATAAACAAATCCCAGTTCCATCACACTACATCATGCAAAAATCTGCTAATTATCATGATAATTCGCGAAACAAACAAACAGAAACTTGTCAGCATTTATTTTGAGCTTTCAACTCATATGTAAATGTCTTTGGGGTGTAAAAATTAAAATGGGGACTTTTAATTAATTTTCTTGCATACTACGAAGAGAATCTGAAAATCATATAATCCCTTTGTTATTGAAATCTAAACTCATTTCTATTTAATTTATAGTTGAAAAATGAACCGAAACGACTACATACATATATGTCTAAACAAGTTGTTAGCATTTATTACCTTTATTTACGCTCCATCAGAGCTTGGAATAGCGGGGCTGCCGGGGACTGGGGGCCGTTGCTGCCTTGTCGTCATCATGTGTGGTTGGCAAAACCACACATGATGACCTACGGTTCTGAGACGTGGTCGCTGACTATGGGCCTCATGCGGAAGCTCAGAGTCACTGAGCGTGCGATGGAGAGGGCTATGCTCGGAGTTTCTCTACGCGATCAAATCAGAAATGAGGAGATCCGTAGCAGAACCAAAGTCACCGACATAGCTCTACGAATCGCGAACCTGAAGTGGCAATGGGCGGGGCACATAGTCCGACGAACCGATGGACGTTGGGGTCGGAAAGTGCTGGAATGGCGACCCCGCACTGGACGACGCAGTGTAGGAAGACCCCCCACAAGGTGGACCGACGATATAAGGAGGATCGCCGGTAGCCGCTGGAGCCAGGCGGCACAAGATCGGGTCTTGTGGGCATCATTTCGTGAGACCTATGTCCAGCAGTGGACGTCCATCGGTTGAAGCGACGACGACGACGACGACGCTCCATCATGTTAGTCTCAGCCCCGGTCAACGACCTCTAATTAGCGGCGGCCCCGCCACGGCGGCTCGAGGTCATTAACCCGGGTCGAGACGTCAGCCATTTTAATTTTGTGTTTCAGTGCTGGTTGTTTTTTTAGTAAAGAAATGTATTTTTTTACGTTTTACAAATATGATATTCTTTAAATCGGGATCGATTTTTTCGTCCCATCATTAAAGATGTTATTAATACTATCGTCGGTCTTTGTTTTCGGAACAATTTGGGATCGTGACGACCTCCTTGTTGATGCAAATGAAAATAAATTCATGTAAAAAAAATACTTTTTTAGAGATACCACAAAATTAGAGAATATTTAATGTCACTGTCCTAAAAGCGTGGGGTGTTTTGTACGACATTTATAAACTCTGCATTAGGAATGAAACGAGTAAAAAATTCAAGAGCAAGATGTTATATCCTTATACTTGAAATCGCTTTACTGGTTGTTGTAATTACAATTTTTTTTATTCAAAATGCAGATTTATCTTATCTTTTACAATATGAACTATTTTGGTTTTGCTTATGGCTGTGTTGTTGATGCGGTTTGACAGTTTAATGCCCAGCATACTTCCATTTTCCGTTGTTAAATCGCAAGTCTTTCTTCTTCAGTTTTCTTTAATGACCACGTTTTGCAACCATATGTTAGGCAAGGTAACATTGTTATCTCAAATATTTTTTTCTTGACTCCTTTATTGACAGAGGCGTTTTTTATTATTTCCCTCATTCCACAGTAGTTATTCCAGGCTAGTGTTATCCTTCTTTGAATTTCCTTGCCTGGGTTATTGTGAAATGATACTAGCTGCCCCAAGTATACGTACTCATTCACATACTCTATAGTCTTTTGGTCTACTGTTACATCTTGGGGTTCATTGGTCATGATCTTTGTTTTTGTCGTTCTTAGTGTCAGTCCAACTTTCTTACTCTCTTTTACTAGCTCGTTGATGATGAGTTCGATATTTGTCACATTTATAACGTAGTTGGTTCAATAACTGTCTGTATATCTTAAGACAGATTCATGCACCGCTAAAATAAATACTTACCACACTAAAATAATACTTACATAAAATACATTACTTTAAAAAAACAACCAGCATTGAAACGCAAAATTAAAACAGCTGACGTCAGTTAAATAATATATTTCTTATGAAACTGTCGTTTCATTTAGCTGTACTAACATGATGGAGCGTAAATAATACTAATGAATAGTTTTAAAAATATGATTTTTTTATAATTCAGGGTCGATTTTCGTACCATCTTAAAAGTTTCTGTTACCTATCTCCATTTTCGGAAGCAGTTTCCTTACACTTTGTATAATACTAACTGTGTCCTACAGTATCACCCGACGAATATTTAAACTTTATTAAAAAAACGTGGTCAAAACTTAACCGGAACAAAAAGAAGTTGTAATGAAAAAACTCGACCGTGACGTCCAGATTCTCGACAGTATCCGTAAAATATTATAGCTGCGTTCAGAAACGTTGGTTGTCAATGTCAAATGTTAAAAACAATTTTAAAATACAAAAGTTTTTTTTTATACAATTTAATTTCCGAACTTCAGTATATACGTCAATCGATTAACATTCAAAACCAATAAAAATAAAACACGTTTAAAATTTGATTTCTGAACGACTTTTAAAATTTTATCGATTTCTAAACGATTGGACGAACATCAAATGTTTGAATGGTAGGAATTGTTCCTAAGGGGAGATTAACGAATATGGATAACTGTTTGACAGATTTAAAAGAAAGTATAACCCATACGGTTAAGAATGAATGAATTACTCTTCAAATGTTTACTCTACGCTGATGATCAAGTAATACTTGAGTCATCCGATAATGAGCTACAGAAGATGATATATATTATGAATGAAGCTATGCTTTTTGAAAGAGATGATGAATATGATGAATGGCAATATTTTAATACATGGGAAGAAAGTGGAAGAGGTGAAAGAATTTGTAAACTTGGGATCTACATTTACAAAGATGGAACATGCGAAAGTGATATTGAAAGGAGAGTGAATGCAGGGAATATGGTAAATGGTGCTTTGCACGCCTTTATGAATAGCCAGATGGTGTCTCAAAGGGCCAGACTGGCTGTGCATGCTGGAGTGTTGGTGCCAACACTTATGTATGGTAGTGATAATTGGGTATGGCAGAAGAATCACAAAAGTAATAGAAATGCGGTAGAGATGAGAGCGTTCAGAAGTATGAGTGGATTAAAACTGAATGACAGAGTAAGAAATAGTGTGATAAGAGAACGTTGTGGTACAAAAGAAGACGTAGTGACTAAAATTGAGAAAAGTATGCTCATATGATTTGGGCATGTAGAGGCCCATTCAGGCCAAAAAGGATTTATGCGTCAAGAGCGAATGGGAATGTTAGAAGGGGAAGACCAAGGCGAACTTTCCTAAACCAAATCCAGGACATTTTAAATAACGGCCAGGTCAAGAGTACTCTAAACCGACGAACCTGTATGAAAGGTTTTATGAGAATGAAAGAAGCGAAGGAGATATGCAAGGATCGTGGCAAGTGGAAGGACGTTGTCTCTGCCTGCCCCTATGGGAATGAGGCGTGATGCTATGTAATATATGTAATTGATTTAATACTGACAAACGTCGACTAATTAACGAGCAAGCGCTATCTGTAGCGTCTTTATTAATACTTGTATATCTTGCTACTATATATTATATATAAATACATTCCCGAGCGTCGAGAATTACTGCTTGTTATTGTGTGCATATGCTTTTGTGATTATTTATGCAATAATATATATTAAAACGCTTACCATGCACAACGTACTATGGCAATAAAATACAATAATATACGACCCACTACATGTAACATAATAGACTTTTATTCAGTATGCAAACAGACACGGTAGAGACCTTTTAATTTTATAGCATTATAACAACGCAAATATAAAATATAATGTATATTAACATCACACGTAAAAGCGCAGCCATCTTAATAATGACGATAGTTATGAAAGTCGTGTCTTTGGCTTTTCAGAGAGAGAGAAAGAGAGAACTCTTCATAGCATGCCAAAAGCGAGCAAAGTTGTTGCAAGTAATATGACAGTACAGAGCCAAAGATGTCAATTTAGACTTGTTTACCAACGTTTGACTTAGAGAGTAAGCTGGTGATTGCGTGACGAGAACGTTACGAAGAGCGTAATCGGGAATGGCGCACCAGCGGATATTTTACTTCTGGCGTGTAATCTAAAGTACTTGTTTTTGAAGTAAAACGTTTTTACGCACACTTGACTTGGGGAGTGAGCTGGTGATTGCGTGACGAGAGCGTTACGAAAAGCGTAATCGGGAATGGCGCACTAGCGGATATTTTACTTCTGGCGTGTCATCTAAAGTACTCGTTTTTGAAGTAAAACGTTTTTACGTACGCTTGACTTGGGGAGTGAGCTGGTGATTGCGTGACGAGAGAGTTACGACAAGCTTGATAGGGTGAAGCAAATGGACGGATGTTTCAGTCGAGTGATCTAAAAGTACTCGTTTTAAAAGTAAAACTTTTTCACCAAAACTTGAGAAATAAGCTGATAAATGCGAAACGAAAGCGTTACGAGAAGTGTGATCAGACGAGGCGAACGAACGGGTGTTTTACTTCAGTCGTGTGATTTAAAAGTTATCGCTTTTGTAGTATAACTTATGAACGTGTGACAAGAGCGTTGCGAAAGTGATTTTTCTGTATAAAATAATCTTATTTAAGTCTGTCAAATACATTTTGACAAAAGATGACGTTTGAAACTTGAATGAACTTCGTAGTTTCACCGAGTCGAATGTTATACTAAATGGAATTTCGATAAGTAGCTGAATGACCTTCAAAATGACCTTCATCGTGTGACGTGTTACAGTCCTTACTTAGGGTAATAAATTCTTTGATCCTTTAGCCATCCAGTGTTGTAATTGTATTTCGGATGGAGATGAAATGGATGAAATCGGATGGAGATGAAAAAACACTAATATATTTAAGCTTCCACTTCGTCCTTATGTAATATCTCTCATATAATTATGTCTTATATTACGTAAGTTTTAAACAAGTTTCAGCAAAATGGACGCCATAAGTTATAAAACATTTCAATTTAGTTGTACCACTGGTAATAAAGGGACGATTGTGCATATAAGATTCGTGTTGCAATATTCTTTTAAACTGCATATTATGTAACTATGTAGAGTGATTATTCAACACGCTAAATTAAATACTTTCGACTCACTTTGAGCTCAAAAACAAAATGTGTAACATAGTGATTTTTTTTTCTCGCTGGGAAATGCTTTATGCACGCCAGACGAAGTGAAAACGGGAGTGTGGGACTCGCTGGTCGTACCAGGATACCCACTAAAACCCAGCGGAACCCTCTGCATCCAGGTGTTAGGGTCCAGATGTTCGCTGGCGCATTCAGCTCTGGCGCCCCGGATGAATCCGACTTAAGGGCTTAGTTTAGTTGAGGGAGAGCAGGCAAGCAAAATTGCGCCGGCGAGAGGAAGTAGCGTATGCCATAACCTCCTTTTGCCTGTTTAGGGGCTCCTTCTGCAAGATGACAGCCTCGCAGAAGGACGTCTCTGCTCTCCAACTTGACTCATCGCCAATCATAGCGCCCACAATGCTGGGGAGTGAGAGGTCACTCCCAATCAGCGATGTCAAGATGTGACGCTGAGGTCCCCAAGCCTGACAATTTGCTACTGTGTAGTGCGCAGTGTCTACGGCCGCCCCACAAATACGGCAAGCAGGCGTCTCTTCGCAGCCTACAATTTGGTGCAGATACTTGCCGAAGCAACCATGTCCAGTTAACACCTGCACCAGCCTGTAGGTTAGTGTACCGTGCCCCCTGGCAAGCCAATCTTCCAAGAATGGAGACCCGAGGTCCTCCTTCCACCTTTCAATCAGGGTCCTGTGGGATAGAATCCTGATTCTCTGGACCTCTTCAGCATCAGGCCATTCGCTTCTGTTCCTTGCAGCTGCCCGTCAATGATAGGCAGCCGCCAGAACCTCCGCCCTGAGCTCCCAGGGGGGATCGCCCGCAATGTAACATAGTGATATCAAATGTCTTATTTAGATAATTTTATATTGCTGCTCTTGATCGTGATCTCACCTGATGGAAAGTAATGGTACAGTCCAAAATGCTTAATTAACCTAATAAAAGGTAACCCTTATCTAACTTTATCTACACAACATCGTATTGGAACGCAAAAACTTTGCAGAACGTATTTAAATGTACAATTTAAGAAAAAATTTACTTGGCAGGAGTTAAACTCCTGATCTTTGCTAGCGAAAGATATCCTCGTTCCATTACATTAGCTTATAATAACAATTTGCATGAAAAAGATGCTGAATACCGCAATACGGTGGTAAAACATAAAATCCATCATTAACTTTATATCGTCTACCGGGAATCGAAGCCAAGCCCTCTGCTCTCAAAATAAAAGCTATTTGATTTACCAAAGTCCTCTGAAAGCAGGTAGGCAGAAATCTGAACCAGGTTTTCCTCTAGCAAATGTTTAACTATCCAAATCTAATAAGTAAAGGTAAACTGCTGGACAAAAACCTCCACACTTATAGGAATGAGAGTTTTGGAGCATAGTTCTACCCATTGCTCGCCTGCTGGTTGGAAGTCTGCACATTTGCAAGAATTACTCCTTGATTGTAACAAACAAGAACTTAAGCTTCGCTTGTCCTGTATTCGAATCCAGGGTTTCTCTAAACGAGAATCTACACGTCACTCACATCACGGCTTGTTAGAAAGTATAATTACATGCATAGCATCACGCCTCACCCCCATAGGGGCAGGCAGAGACCACGTCCTTCAATTTACCACGATCCTTGCATATATCCTTCGCTTCTTTCATTCTCATTCAACCTTACATAGAAAATCGTCGGTATAGAGTACTCTTGACCTGGCCCTTATTTAAAATGACCTAGATTCGGTCCTGGAACGTTAGCCTTGGTCTTCCCCTTCCAACTTTCCCATTCACTCTTGATAAATCCTTTGTGTCAGTCTTATTTCATTCATTCTCTCTACATGCCCAAACCATCTAAGCATACCTTTCTCAATTTTAGTCACTACATCTTCGTATATACTATAACGTACTTTGTCGTATTACTGCAAAGAGCTTATAGTCCTTTTCCGAAATTTTAGAAGGTATCTTGAAGGGAATCGAACTCAAACCCTCGGCTATCAATTAACCTGAAAGAGACACTCAATCCCGCTGCTAATCCAACGGAAAAACACATTAAAATCCATTGCCAAACGTATTTTGACATCAATCATCTTAACGGCCTCAGGCTATAATCGCCGAATTTGATCTAATACACTGTGACCTCTGTGACAATTGCAAATGCGATCCAATGCCGAGGTCTAAGCAGAGGCTATAAAGAATAAAATGCAACCCTGATATGATATACTAAAAAGATATTAATACTTGAAGCAAAAACTTTCTACCTCTTTTTAAAAAAAATCCTACCCTTATCTACACTAATATTATAAAGAGGAAAGATTTGTATTTTTGTATGTAACGAATAAACTCAAAAAGTACTGGACCGATTTTAATAATTCTTTTTTCATTAGAAAGCTACATTATCACTGAGTAACATAGGCTATATTTAGTACTAGATTACTATAGAAATCTTTAGAAATTTCTATTAAAACCAACCGCAGGTGTAAAAAAATTAGCCACAAAATATCTTTCATCGCATAATCTGTGAAGAATAATAATGATAGGACAAATTAATGTTCGACAATATTATAGAATATATGAATATCTACAAAAAACTTCGCGAGATCATATGTCTAACTATTATAGTTACGTCATTATAACTACTTTTTTACATTTAACAAATTGATAGAAATGCCGATCAAAATCAGACCGTGTTATCCATACCATTTATAAATTTTTATCCAAATAAATAATTTAATATTCAAGACTGTCTCAATACCAGATGATTACTTTTTGAATTATCGAAATCGGATATTCCATTCAAAAGATATCAGGAAATTAAGATAAAAATACTTGCTGAGAGAGGGACAGCACGGGAGAAAGGGAGCGCACCTATGAACCAGGTTACCTTACGCAGTGGACGCAAGCGACATTGAACATATCCAGTTTTTTTAACACATTTTTATGCTTCACTTAAAAAGTTCTTTTCAGAGCTACTTAGTTGCAGTATTAGAAATCACACTTTTTCATAATATTTTTCAATTGAGGGTCGTTTTAATTATCATGCTTATAACTTAAATAGCTGTACCTATTTACGAGTATGTCTACCCGTGCAAAGCCGGGACGGGCCGCTAATAGTCTATATAGAGAAGGGCACAATGTTAATATTTTATTAAAATTTTGCATAAAAAATATATTGAATCAACAAAAAAACACATTAGACACTCGCATACTGAGTATATATACGATCTGTCAATCGCTGACAATTATGTCAAACGTCATAAGGTTACATGAAAAGAGTTTCTACTGTCAAAAACACTAAGGAGGTTACATTACAAAAGTTACTATGGCGGTTAAGTTTACATTAAATTAATGATGTTTTGCGTATCTTTGTCGTGTTTTTTTCTTTCAGATGAACCTTCTCCTGATTGTAATATACAGAACAGGACACTAATGAATCGGAATCGAAAATGCCGTAACATTTTTTGAGTATGTTTTTGAAGAATTGATAGGATACGGTATTTACTGGTTACAGATTAAAATAAATAGTTTAATATCCTTTAATAACAGCGTTTCGAGTAATTAAAAAATCGTTAGAAAGACATTATTGAATAATATTCATAAAACAATGGTATATTTTACATAAGCTTGTTTACACGGTTATTATAAAGAATTTTGAAAAATTCGTTAATTGGAAACAGTCTTTACGTTTTGTATTTGTAGTGATATTTCTTCAAATTATATAAATTTATACATTCACTCAAATTATATAAATTTATTAATTCCCTTATTCATAGATTAATTCATTCATTATTCTTTCATAGACTTATTCATTCATTTATAGCTTCATTCATTTATTATTCACTCATTTATTTAGTAATAAATTTATTCCTTCATTCATAGACTAATTCATTCATTCATAGATTAACTCATTAATCATTCATTCCTAGACTTATTCATTTATACGTAGATTAAGTTATTCTTTCATTCAGACGTAGCTTAATGCATTCACACATTGATTAACTCATTCGCTCATTAATTCAATCATAAATTTATACATTCATTCTTAATTTACACTTAGAAATGCGTCCGAAATTCGATCTCAAGTGCCAACTGTCCTAAAACTATAAGCTAATGCATATATACTCTAAAAACCCACACTCATATGAGTGGAGAAGCCTTTTCCCAACAGTGGGGCATGTTTATAGACTGCTTCTAACTTTTTTTACATCAAATTTATTTCTTTGTATAAACGTAAAAGTATTATCTACTCCAGGAATAATTTATCCCAGTTGTTTCGTGTTTCTTTTATAATCAACATCATTAAAATCGGCAAATCAAGATGATTTTAAACAAATATATTAAATATGCACATATCATCGTGTATGTCCGTACATCAAGTAGTGAGAAAGGTCTTATACCCGGAAGGTATGGTATATAGAAAAGGTCAACGTGATATCTTTTAATGGATCGTTATAACGTCGGTTGTCGCTCACCGGGTGAACTTGTGAGTGTTAAAAATACGCCTAGAACTTCCTGTTTGAGTCCACTTAATTTCCGAATAAAATATAAAATAATATCTGCTGGGAATTTAATCCTAGACCCTTATTAAAGAAGCGAATACCTGTATCACTGACGGCATCGCTTGCGCAATTATCTGTGTCCAAATTCGTGTAAGGCTTCTTATAATTAACCATATATAAATCGAACCCTCGTTCAGTCCAGATCTTGAGACCTTAGGAAAACAATTTCCTAAATAAATCCTGCCGGGAATCGAATCTCTTGCCTCTTCGAGGAAAGAGTAATAGTAAATAATAAGTAAAGAGTAATCGTAACATTAAATCAAAGAGTTCTTCTTACATTTGTATTACAAAGTATCGGATTACAAGGTCAGCAACTAGCAATGGAAGCTTTTAATCAAAGAAAGTGCAATAAAAAGCATTTACTCTAAAGATTTTATATAAATTCAAGCTTAGAAAAAATTAAAAATATTTTTCTCTACGTGGAACTATTAAACCTAAATTGAAGAGAGGTTTTTCTTGTTTTAATTCTAATGAAAGGTGTCATTCATGTGTTTTCTTAATTTAATATCGCCATGTTGCTCCGAAAGCCTTTTTGATATCATACCAACATTTTGGGAGACTGGAGAGCCTGCATTACACTCGAAACGACCCAAAATTATAC